>OVBB01000306.1:0-29076 GCA_900406415.1 Isatis lusitanica
TTTGAGTGTATCTCTCATACTCTTATCTAAAATCTCGAAGCAGTGCTTACTCATCATCGGAGCTTCATCCCATATAATAAGCTGCACTTCTTTAATTAATTCCACTTGATGTGATCCAGCAGTTATCGAACACATCGTAAACTGATTGACAGCTATAGGAATACCGAATCTAGAGTGAGTTGTCCTTCCTCCTTGCAAAAGAAGAGCAGCTATACCGCTGGATGCAACATTTAAGAAAATCTTACCTCTTGATCGAAGCTCAGATCATAGTATCCTCCATAAAAGTATTTTCCTGTCCTACCAAAACCATAGACAAAAAATATTCCTCCTCGACCAAGAGCTACATCACCAAGAATCTCATTTGTACATACCCCTCGGCTCAACTGTAATCGTTGATATAAGTTTCGCACGTTTGATTTTTAATGTTACTTTTTATAGATTATAGGATAGTTAATACTTTTATCCATAGAAAAGTCTTCTGCATTCGGCGTTCCATCAAAATTAGATAATGAATTTTCATTCCTCGGCAGATATCTCCATATTTTTTGCTAAACCCATTCTTCAAATCTTCCTCGGGAACGTAGACGGCTAAGCCAAAAAAATTCAGTGCTGAGAAGTCAGCATAACCCATCTACTTAGCATAATATAAAAAACATAATCACAATTTCAAAAGAGTGAAAACAACATACCTTCATTATTGTTCTCCTTTCTGAGCTTATACAATATACCTTCAGTCAATATATTCCATGTTGCTTCCCAGACTTGAACAGGCACAGCCATACTATATGAAGCAACATTATAACAAATAACCTCCTCAGAAAGTTTCAAGTTCCCCACACACTGCCTTCGTTGACTGCATCAATGTATTCTTTATCGTCGTCAAGCAATCCTAACTCATAATACGCATCTTTGTACATCTCATAACCAATTCCCATTAACAGTATGTATCTCTTCGAAACTTTTCAGACTTCTAATTATGTTGAGCAGAAATCTAAAATAATACAACTGCACATATTGAAGTGGTACATATGTAAGACTGCCTGTGGCGAAACCCCTATCACGAAGCTTCCATTCTCTAGTATTTTGCAGCCAAACAAAATGCGTTGGGACATTGGCCAAAACAAGACATGAAAAATTAATCTAGCAACCTAACTCATGAATGCACACAAGAGATTTCAAGATATGAGAGTTCAATGCATCCGATTATCAAGAGTGAACCAAATTCGATTTTTAACAAACAATGAACAAGTATGGCCGATTTAAACATTGAACAAATCAAGCTATATGGTTCGGTTTTCATGTATGCAAACAAACAATTGATTTCAAGCAAGGTTTATCAAGCAACCGATTTTTAGGTTTCAACATAGTTAGGTCATAATTCGATTTTGGTGTTTTTCAAAAGATCAAGACAAGTTTAAACACATAAATCGATTCTAGGTCATATCCTCAGCTTAGGTTCAAGTTCAGATGATGGTTTAAACATGAACAAACAAGTTCTAGAGAGAGATTGATTTTAGGGTTTCTTATTCTTCTTAGTCCAATTCGATTTTTCTTTGTTTTTAGATTAGGGGTTACCTTGATTTCCTTAGGATGTTGAATGGACAGGAACTGGAAGCTAAAGACCTCAGTTAACCGCTTCAAACGCCAAGGATTGATCACAAAAATCTGGAGAGGCTGTTGGTTGAAGAAGGAGAAAATCGGATCTGGTTTATTTGGTAGATCGTCGTGCAATGTATGCGTGCGTGAGAGCGCGTCCAATGTCGGGTCGACAGGCGGGTTTCAGCGGTAGATTCATATCGTCGAGGGCTTCGATTTGATATCTAGATTGCCTTCTGGTTCCTTACGGTTTAAAAGATATGACTCTTTAAAGTTTCGGCGGCTGTTTTAGAGTTTAGGAGCTCTCGTGCTGATAACATGTTGTGAATAACTTGTATTCTGTGTATTATTAATGAGGACCAAATGTCTCTTTATATAGTGTTTACACAATGACCAAATATGGAAATATACTATTAACCTATTCCATATCTAATTAGGAAAATATCTATTTATTCTAAAAACCTGTTATGGGAATAACATCTACTTGGGTCGGTATGTATTGAGTCCATTAAACCAAACGGTTCATAAGAAAAGCTAAATTTTCATCAAATGCACTTACGTGGCTAATGAAATTTTCAAGCACTCATCACTAAGAGTTCTTTCCTTGGAATGATCTCCTGGTTACGATACATCAGGTTGAGTCTCTTCTTTCATTAATCACCTTATTGTTGCTTTTCAATCCAAGTTTGGCAATCTCGGAGCATTAGAGATTTGAAATGCAAAAGGACAAGGTTTCCCTTCACTTCACGGACGTAGCATTAGAGAAGAAAGAGAAAGACAACTCTTCTTCTTCCCGTCACTAGATCTGCTGTCTCTAGTATCTCACTATCTCTCAGTCTCCTGGGTTTTTGGCGATCGCCTCCTATTCCATCTCAGCAAAAGCTATGGTTTCCTCTACCAATATCAAATCCGTTGATTTCTACAGGTGTATTCTCTAATATATATCTGCCATTGCATGTCCACGTCAGAGATGGTGGCCGCCATGGAGACAAATTTGAAGTTGTGCTATCGTCTGAGACGGTGTCGGCAACAAAACTGAAGGTTGAAGGAGACGGACTCTAATCTCTTTTGTACCTCGGTACACAAGATTGATCTCGTTTGTCCCCGTTAAAAAAAAAACATTTTCTTTTTCATTTTAGTTTTAAACGAAAACGCGTGAAAAGACGAACAAGGAGTTAATGAATCAAAGAAATTACGAAGAATACTATGCAATAAACATGTTTTGGCCCAACCAAAATTAAAACTAAGCCCAAAATCGAAACTAAAATCGAACCCAAAAGCACTTATATCAAAATCTAATTCCTAATTTTCGATCAAATCTCTAACTTTTCACCTTCTCTACCACGAATGAACGAACAAAACCTAGCTAATTTTCCTTCTCCACCGCCCTTCGCCTCTCCACCGAAACGTTACCAACATCGGATCGGAAACGTCGACTCTAAGTTTCTGATATCATGCCACCTCGTAAGAGAATTGAAAAAGGAAATGGAGTTCGGTTGAGAACGTCTTCGCCAGGGCGCACTCCGTCGCCGCCGCCATTGAACTCAAATCCGCCGGTGAAGAACAAAACAAAGGCGGTGAAACGTCCAATGGCACCGTGAGGAAGGTAGAAGAAGTCGCACAAGAAATTAAATGTCGGAACTTCCAGGGCTGCGGCGGCTCCAGTAAATGAACGAGAAGAAGAAAGTCCACCTCCGGTGACTGAAGGAGAAGAAGGAAGTCAACCTACGATGATTTTGGATTGCATGAAATGTCGAGATGAAATTTGGTTGAAATCGCATATGCTTAAGGACCTAAAAGGAAATTGAGTCGTTCACGTTTGGTTAATGACCCTTTTGTTAGTATGTAAGAACTTATGTTGTGTGTTTTATTAGGCCTTGAAACTTATGTTGTATTGTGTGTTTTATTAGGCCTTGGAACTTGGTGTTTAGTTGTTTGTTGTCTTTGTGTTTTTAAGGATTTGGACATATATATTTTATGCAAGTTTTTTAATGTTAAATTAAAAGGTACAATTAGCACAATTAGACAAACTACAACTGAGTTAAAAAAATGTGATGAAGCATAAAAATGTGTGCCTACAAAAACACGGATCCAAAAAAACGTGGAAGTTAAAAATAGACAAAAAAAGAGAAAATGAATAAAAAATCTCATAAAAATACACACTTTCCCCGTTGGAAGAGAAAGTGAATAAAAAATGCACACTTGTGCCGCCAGAAAAACCATCTTTTTATAACAGTGTCGTACTAGTTTTCTAGTCGTACCCATTGTCCATGAAGTTGGATTTTGATGGTAAAATTATGTAATCAGTTGTACCATACCCTTAAAAAAAAATTTGTAGTTGTACTTATGAAATTTAGTAAATAAACTACATTTAACATATTCTAATGCTATAACTTGTTTAAAAATACAAATTTTCACAACATAAGTGACATCTTCCAAAAATTTCCTCATCAATAAAGTGTGAATCTCATCTTCTCCAGAATTCCATATAAATTTATCACCGTTTTTTTAATAGAATCCTCCATAATCAAAATGTATGACTGTGCAACCACTTTCACTCATTTCCTCCTGAAAAAAACAAAAGAATCGTTATACTATTTATGCTAGTTGTACCACTTTTTCTAGTCGTACTAATTCACCTAGTAGTATCAATTATGCTAGTTGTACCTAGTAGTACCCAGAAAGTTTGATTCTTCATACGAATCATCGTGATTTATTACGATTCATTACTCAGTTGTAATATGAAGTACTTCCCTCCACCACCTAGTGTTGTAATATGAAGTAAATTCATAATAGAATCTCTAGTGTGTTCCTTGGTGCCGAAAGTGATTGTGGATTTCTCAAGGTTGATTTGTTGTCCCGATGCCGATTCATAAAGATGAAAGATATCAAGTAGAGCTTGAGCATTCTTGTGATCTGCTTTGAGGAAATATAGGGAATCGTCAGCAAATAGCAGATGTGAGATAGGTGGTCCTCCAATACTGAGTCATAGTGCTTGAATAGTATGTGTGCGCTCCGCATGATGAAGGATAGAACTGAGGACATCCGCACACAAAATAAATATGTATGGTGAAAGTGGATCGCCCTGTCTTATACCTCGAGAAGGCTCAATATGACCATACGGACTTCCATTAATCAGCACCGGGAAAGACACCGATTGAATACACATAAGTATCCACTTAATCCAATGCGTGCAGAACCCTTTTTTCAAAACAGATTCCACAGATCACCACACAATCCTAGGCCTTACTAACGTCTGTTTTGACCCCCATATATGCAGGCGAAATTCTTTTGCTAACCTTTAAAGCGTGAAAAGCTTCATGTGCCAGAATTACATTATCAGTGATTTGCCTATCTGGAATGAATGCCGCCTGATTAGCAGATACCGTAAGTGCCAATATCGGTTTGAAACGCTTGACGAGGATCTTGAAGACAATTTTGTATAAGACGTTACATAAGGCAATTGGTCTGAAATCCTTGAAGGTAGTAGGTTGTTCTATCTTTGGTATTAGACAGAGATTGGTATGGTTGAAAGAACTTGGCATGATCCATGTGTCAAAAATCTCTTGTGTCTGTTGCACAATAGCCGGCCCTACTATATCCCAATACTGTTGATAGAAGAGTGCTGTAAAGCCATCCGGACCAGGCGCACGTTTGGCTCCAATCGAAAACAGACTATCCCTTACTTCAGTGGCCGTGATCGGTTTAGTAAGTTCTGCATTCGTTGCAGGAGTTACAACACTCAGAATATGTTGTAATGCTTGTGCTATGTGACATGGGTTTGTTGATGTAAACGGATTGGAGAAGAAGTGAACAGCTTCTGATCCAATGTCTTCGAAGCCGTAGATGTCCTCCCCATTACTATTTTTGATTGAGATTATCTTGTTTCGAGCTCGTCGATTTTTCGTAGAAGCATGGTAAAAACCTGTATTACGATCTCCAAGTTGTAGCCATTTCACTCTACTCTTAGTATGCCAAAAGGTTTCTTCATCTTGATAGGCTTTGTCAAGATCTCGTCTTAGTAATCGTAATTCCTCTGTTGATACAGCAGGGTCCACATATCCTGAATCTATTCTTTGAATCAAGTCCGTTATTCTTTGTGCTTCATCTGATTTTGTTTCTTCCGGTCAGATATAACATGTCTGCACATTTTAATCCGAGAGAGTAGCACCATATCTGCTGACTGATTATTGCCAAACCACCCTTCCTTAACAACCTCATGAAAATCAGGATTATCACAGAGTCGACTATCAACGTTAAACATTTTTCGGCCACGGTCTGGTGTTGTTCTTATGTTGAGAATAGCAGGTCGATTGTACATATGATGCGGGAAACAGAGCAGACCACTCTGAGTTAGCCATTGCTCTATCTAACCAAGACTCAATCGAATAAGTGCGTCTCTTACCAACTCATATCATATTATTGCCGCGAAAAGGGAGATCCTTAACGCCACAGTTCTGCACCATATTATTGAAATCAACTAAACTCCATGGCTCTCTATGTCTACCACCCCGAGTTTCTGAATCCTTTAAGACTTCATTGAAGTCTCCACACATTAACCACGGTCCAGATCTAGTTGTCGAAATTCTCTCAAGCCTTTCCCACAGATCATGTCTCTCACTATGAACTGGGTGACCATATACGCAAGAGAAATAGAAGGTGAACTCGTTTTTATTTATTGTGCAATCGAGCAACCGTTCATTACAGAAATGGAACAATACATCAATACCCTTGTTCGAAAACAAAGCATCTGCAATCATCACTTGACGAGTCTCACGGCAGATTAACAAAGGAGTAGCATGTTCACCTGATGTCTTCCTTCGCTTGTGAGAAGTCGAGTTGTCTTCAGGAGCAGTGTTGTTCTCTGAGTTAGGCGATGCCTGGTGGTGTGGTGAATCTGTAGATGCAGAATGTGGAAACCCCGGAGGGGGAGCATCACCATCATCGTCGTCATTATCCTCCCTTGGAGCAGGAGCAGAGGATTCTTGTGATGGGCATTCGTTAATGTCATGGGACATTAAACCACAAAGTGTGCAAAAGCCACACAATTTTTCATAACGGAGTTTTAAGACCATAGTCTCATTACCAAATTTGAAGTCACGTTGAAATTTGAGGGGATTGTCGGTGTTCCAAAGCAGTCGAACTCGCACGAAATCCACATGAACCGCTCCTTCCCCATCAAAGCCAGTCTCCAGAAAATCGCCAATTTGGTCCCCAATGAAAGACACCATTCGGAGCGACAGGAACTGGAGAGGTATTCCCCTGATTTGAACCCAGAACGAGATGAATTTCATGTCTTCATCAGAATGATACGGGGCCCACCTTTGTAATGCACACATCCAGTCGCTGAAGGACCAAGGACCCCTACGAAGAACGGAAAGCATTGCTTCTTCGGACTGAAACAGAAATTGAATTTGTTCGTTCTGGATTATGCGTCCAGTAACTTCAGCCCCAACACCCCAGAGGTGTGGTAGAGTAGCCATCATTGCTCTGAGATTTTGCTTCCTAGGGTTTAGCGGTTTGCCAATCAGACTGAAGCGATTCTCTAGAGACGCCTCTTCGCAAACTTCCACCGGAAGGGTAATAACTCCATCTTCCAAACTGAGGGAAAGATCTTGAACTTGTTTACGGATACTCTCGGACATGATCAATAGGAAGAAAGGAAACTGTTTTCAACTTCTATCCAGGTACCGAATCAGAAGACAATCCCAGAGTATAAATAGGGGCAAATCGGAAAAGGAAACAGTTTGGCCGTTATTCCACCCTGACAAAACCGTCAATAACCGACGACAAACGCTCTCAAGAGAGAGAAAGTAACTGTAAATCAAGAGAAATCGCGAAGGAGATGAAGATGCCTTCGAGTCGCATTAGAGAGAAGAGAGGACATTTTCTTGTACTTTAAAACTACAGGGCCTGTTGTTATATTAGTTTTTTTTATTTAACATCTGATTATTTGCTGTAATTTTTTTAATTATTTATTGTATATTATTGGTTTACTTAAAATAATAAATACCCGACAACAAACGCTCTCAAGAGAGAGAAAGTAACTGTAAATCAAGCGAAATCGCAAAGGAGATGAAGATGCCTTCGAGTCGCATGAGAGAGAAGAGATGACATTTTCTTGTACTTTAAAACTACAGGGCCTATTGTTATATTAGTTTTTTTTATTTAACATCTGATTATTTGCTGTAATTTTTTTAATTATTTATTGTATATTATTGGTTTACTTTAAATAATAAATACCCAATCTTGGACATTTGTTTTTTGCCATTTCTCTAAATGTGGGGATGTAACTAATTTTTTTAGATTTTTTTATAAAATCCCTCATAGTTTGTTGTTTTATTTGCTTTTTTTTCCCTTTTTTATATATTTTATAGTCACTTTTTCTTTAGTTTTTCTTTTTAACAATTTTTATATTATATTATTTTTTAGTCGTAGTACATTTTTATAATTCACCTGTTGATCAATGTGGAGTCTCACTGTTTGATCGATAGAATCAGGTTCTCGGAAAATGGCCCGTCCATACATTACCTTTTCTTTGCAGACGACAGTCTCCTGCTGTGTAAAGCCACCACGGAGCAAAGCCAACATCTCATGCAAATCCTCAACATATACAGCAGAGCTACATGACATGAAATAAACCTTTCAAAATCCTCAATCACTTTTGGTTCTTAGATCCTGGAGGAGGCAAAAGGCAGCACTATGAATGTAAGGAAGATCAACAATGAAAGAGGAGCAGGTATTTATCTAGGACTCCCTTAATGTTTCAGTGGATCAAAGCAGACATGCTAGTTACATTCAAGATAAAATGAAAAACCGTTTTTCGGGTTGGTTTGCTAGAGCTCTGTCTCAAGGGAGAAGAAGTTTTGATAAAGTCAGTAGCCATGGCCATGCCAGTCTTCGCCATGACTTGTTTCAAACTTCCTAAAGCCACTTGCAAAGCTCTCTCGAGTGTTATGGCTGCATTCTTGTGGAATGTGGTAGAAGATAAAAAGGAAGATCCACTAGATCGCTTGGGATACTCTCTGTCTCTCCAAAGAACTTGGGGGACTTGGTTTTAAAGACATTAAGTTGTTCAATCAAGCCCTATTAGCAAAGCAAGCATGGAGAGAATACTTTAGGACACTTCTTCTCTTTTCTCTCGCTTCCTAAAGAGCAGGTATTTTATGGATTGTAAATTTCTTGATGCAGATCTTGGGTATCGCCCTTCCTTTGCTTGGCGTAGCATCCTGTATTATCGAATCTTGCTTCGTAAATGAATTAAACATCTGGTGGAGAATGGGGAAACCTTCTAAGTCTAGTCCTCCCCATGGATCGAAGACCATAGTATGAGACCTCCCCTTATGAAGAACATCTTGGTTGATTTAGACCTTAATGTCCAAAACTGATAAATCCTAACACAAGTATATGGGACAGAACAATCCTCGATGACCATTTTTACCCCTCAGATATCGCCTTGATACTCAGAGATTAACTGGCTACAGATTTTCATGACTTTTGGTGTTGGAAACTGAAAAAAAATAGGAAAGTACTTTGTCAAGACTTGATGCGATCTGGCATTGACCAACCAAAAAATAACAAAATATTAAAATATTAAAGAAAACTAATTGTCTTTTTCTATCTCTCGTCGCCGTCGCCGTCCCCCTCTTCTCCTTCTTCTTCTTCACTTCTCCATCGTCTTTGCTAACCCCATCTCGATCTAAATCTTCTTCTTCTCCATGTTCTTCTTCTTCTTCTTCTTCTCTTTCTTCTCCTTTTTCTTCTCTCTTCTCTTCGTCGGCAGATTTCCCTATAAACCTCAAAAGAAAAAAGAAAATTATTTGGGTACCGATCGGTTCCAGGTAAAATCCGGAATCGACCCGATACCCACGCGTACCAAGCATCAAGATCCATTATGTAAAATAGTCTAGAAGGGAACCAAACTGAGACCGGTTATCTCGGTTCGATACTGGTTCAGATATTCAGTTCCCGATAAAATGCCCAAGACTACTGGGAGTTATGGATCTCCCTCAAATCCTTGATGAAGAATCTTAGTTAAGGTAATTGGTGATTTGGTTTTGAGTTAGAGATGGTCAGTTGCAAAATTATCAAGGAGAAAGCATCTTCGCAATGATGATACATAATGTAGCAGCTTCGTCGATTGCAGATGTTTTTCAGAAGACAGAAACGGCGGCCGAGTTAACAAAACTGATGACGTATGAAATTAAAATATTAGAATGCACGTAGGTATCTAACTAAATAAAATAAATCAAAAATAAAAAATATGGAAGAGAGAAGGTCATAGTTTCTCATTTGGAAACTATTAGAACCCGCCTAGATACCCACTCATTATGTGTCAAACTTTTTAGTTATTCATTTCTTTTTAAAACAAAAAGATTTAATAAGTTAATAAAATTATATTAAAATATTAATTTAAAATTTGTGAGATACTCTTCTGAGAAACTTAAGAGCACTTCCATTCAGGGTATCTCACAAGAGTTTCTCATGATTAAATAAAGAAAAATATTAGAAAGAAAAGAGAGGGAATGTAGATAGCAAAGGCGGACCTACTAAGGCCCAAGGGGAGTCATTGAACCCCCACCACCAAGTTTTTAGTGGAGTATGACACCATTTTAATTCATTTTTTACTTTTTTTTTATAGTTTGACCCGTGTAAAAATAAATCACGGGTCCGCCACTGGTAAATAGTGTCTCAAATGAGGACTTGTGAAATACTCTTAGAACCTTATAAAAACATGTGTCACTTTTAGAGTGGTTTACTTTTGCTTTTAAGATTAGAATTTAATTGTAGTTAAATTATATTAAAATATTAATTTTTTTTTGTTTGAGATATTTTGAGAAGTTCTATGGATGGAGATGCTCTAACCACTGGAATTGCTCTTAGAGCATCTTCAACTCATACTTCACTTTTATAGTATGGGTTGTTTTATATTTGAAGTATGAAGGTGTTTTTCTCCAAAGCAATACTCCATATTTAACTTTATTTCTTTTCTACAATTTGCATTATAGTCCTTTAATTATTATCGTAATAATTTTAAAGCATAAAACTTTTTAAAAATATTATTTAATGAAATATTACATTAAAATATAAAATTACATATGAATAATACTAATAAACTCAAAAACTAAATAATAAATGTTATAAAATTACAAATAAAATACTAAACTAGTCAATAAAATTTTATGTATTTTTGTTATTTTCTTTTGTATTAAATTTGGTTAATGTAATGTAGAATTATGCAATATTTCTTTTATATTAATGTTTTTTTTGAATTTTATTTTTATAAGTGTTCATATAAATATATACAAAATTATATTTATAGGCATATATATTTAAATATTTATGAGATATAAATTGATATAGATTAAAATGATAAAATCTAAAATTAGAAAAATTATTTATGTAATATATAATTTGTAAAGACTAAAGTGCAATAAAAAAGATGATACTTCAAATTTGGAGTTGTACTCCAAATATAGAGTATCACTATTTAATACTTCAAATTTGAAGTTTTAGAGTATTGGGTTGGAATGAAAAAAATTTCAAATTTGAAGATATATAGTATGGATTGGAGATGCTCTTAGTTTACTGAATCTTGGACTTTTGGACCATATTTGTTTTTTAATGGGCCAATAAAATTGACAATAAAAGAAAAAAAAGGATCCAATTTGATATATGAGATATGAAAATGATTTTTTTTAAAAACATTATATGATATTTTTAGGAATTTAATTAAATTTATGTATAAAACCTTAATTTTGTTCTAAGATATTTAAAAATATTAAAAATTACTACCCGAGTACTCTCCGATTTTTTTCTGATTTTCCAATAACTCGTTACGCCCGGACTAACCGTACACATAATGTATAGCGAAACTCCAAACATTGGCTGATATGCTAGCAACGTGTGGAATCAAAATCCAACCCCTATGTCAAGCATGCGGTTTTGAAGGAGAATCCATCAATCAAGTCATTTTCATTTTTAACTACTTTCATTGCTAGAGTCACTTGGGCTCTTTCAAACATCACTTTTCCAAAACATAAACTATGTGATGAATTTAGAAAAGAGGTCAGTTGTCCCAGAAAAATTACGCAGAGCTTTCCCTTGGTTTTTGTGTATGCTATGGAAAAACAAGAACAACTTAATCTGTTGATGTTCTCAATACCTAGCAAAGGACACTATCGAGAAATGCTTGGAAGATTCGGAACTCTGGTATCTTGCCCAAAACACGCAACCGAAAGATTCTTCCGCAACAGTCTCTAGCTCTTTTTCTAAACGAAATATTTGGATGGCTCCGGAGCAAAGGAAAATCAAGGGCAACGTTGGAGTCATTTGGAATAAAGAGAAACGGTTAGCAGGTACCTCATGCTTCACACAGAACTAAAAGGTGAAGTCCTCCCACACAGTCGCAATGCTTCACCAACATTGACAGTGACATAGAGGCAAACCTCAAAGCATGGATATGGGACATAGAAATCATGAGTTCTCTTCAAGTCTCCAACTCCTTTTCGCTGTGGAATCCTCCAATCTTATTGGAGTAGTTACAAGACCTAGGGTGTGGCCATCTTTCAAGTACCGCTCCTCGCAAATCCTGAAACGTCTCAATGGTTTTCATTGTCACAGATTGATGCAGGACGGAAGAAAGACAAACAAAGGTGCCTACTCCATTGTTCTTAGTGTTACGAAGGAGAATCGTTTCCAATCTTATATAGTCGTGAATGCACCGGTTTGGTTATCTGGATTGTTTCACAGTGAATGTCAAGCTTTTCAGAATGTTTTAACTCATCCGTTCTCTCAAGGTTTTAAAGATTTTGTGTGATCCTACAATTATATTGTAACGACGGACTGTAGCCAAACTCTACTTTCTATTAATATATTCCAGACGACAGAAAGATAAAAGATTACAACTCTTAGATAATCAACTTTTAGTCTATGAACACTATATGTTAGACCGCAAAAATCTGGATTGAAATCACGAAACAATATCGATAGTATAAAACAGTAGATTAAGGAAATCGAATTAAAGCGAGACCTTAAAACGTTTATGAAAGAAGACGAAACACGGAGTCGAGATTTGATCTCTTTCCATAACTCAATAAGTCGCCCGTAATGTGTGACGGTTTCTGTTCAATTTTTTAATCCCATGATACAACCGTGATGAGATTGCTTTGCAACACCCAAAAAAGAATCTGTGAACTTAAATTCTACGAATACTCTCGAGACACTTACGATATTAGAAGACTAGAGAGATTGCTGGAACTTAGTATTTGCTCTGAAGCTTTTCAACTAATTCTTGGGATTTAGTATTTGCTTTGAAAGCTTTTCAACTAATTGTCAAGATGAGTTTTATGAAGAGAAAAGACCTATATATATATGAGAGGAGTAGCTTTATCTGCAAGCTAAACCTATGCGGAAAAAGATATTCTCCTTTTTCTGCAAGTAAAAGGGAAACAGAAATATTCCATAATTATAAAGATATTCTCATTTTTCTGCAAGTAAAAGAGAAACAGAAATCTTACATAATTATCTGGAAGTATTTCCTAATAAGTTGGACACAATCTTTATTGTTTAGATTTACCCAATGTTGTAGACTCAATCTCTAGGATTTATCCTTTCCCAATTACCAAATTTCTCTTCACATTAAATCAAATTTTACACAGCCCAATAGGCTTATAAAATTGGGTTCCAACAATCCCCCACATGAATAGAAATTACTCTAAACATATGCAGGCTCGATAACTATGCAGACTCAACAGATTCGACTGACTAGACTTAACTACAGACTAGACATACATACTTTTCGAGAGTATAATCGAAAACTAACTGCATCTGAGGTAGTAGTGTATTCCAGCCTTGAACCACTCATTGGTGCATCTGTTGGATTTACTCGGCCAGGTGGTGAACTTGATTTCTTGAACCCCTCAGATTTTTATGTAAAACTAGACAACAGATGTAACACAGCTTCGTCTTCTCGTAGAGTTAAGTTCTCTATTGCGTTCATTGTGGCCTTGAACTTTGCATGGTAGACCATGAGTGAACTTGGAGAGTATAGCCTGAAATTCACCCTCCTAGAAACGGCCTCATTTACACTCATTAGCTGATTGCCATGTACCTCTCATATATACAGATAATACCTTGTAATACTATATATACATATATATGAAGGCTTATGGTCTTATCTCATTAACATCCAAAATGTTTAACCTCAAATACATACAGGAAGCACTGTTATCATCCTGGGAACTGAGTAGCATACAATGCTTTTCTCAGATTTTTTTTGACTTAGTTGTCCCTTTGAACCAACCTCTTAGGATCTCCAATCGCGTTGGTGGGGTTTCCATAAAACATCCTCTTTAGTCATAGGAAATAAACTCATTCTCTTTGATGATTTCAATACTTGATCTCTTGTTAGACCTTTCGTAAAAGGATCTGCAAGGTTGTCAGCTGACTTGATGTAATCCACAGATATTACACCACTTGAGATCAAGTGTCTAATGGTCTTATGTGTCCGTCTGATGTGACGAGATTTACCATTGTAGAGTTTATTCTGTGCCCAGGCTTTGGCCGATTGGTTATCACAATGTATACGCACAGCCGAGACAGGTTTCTCCCACATAGGAACATCTTCCAAGAAATTTCGAAGCCATTCTGCTTCCTCTGCTGCTTTGTCTAAAGCAATAAACTCAGATTCCATCGGGGATCTTGCTAACAGAGTTTGTTTGAAAGATTTCCAGCATACTGCTGCACCTCCAAGAGTAAAGACATATCCACTTGTGGATTTCGAGTTCTTTGAGTCTGATATCCAGTTTGCATCATTATACTCGTCCAAGACTGTTGGTTCTTTACCATAGTGCAGCCCATAAATTTTGGTGTATCGCTCATAGTTTAATACCCTTGTTATGGCCTTCCAGTGTGTATGACCTAGATTACTTGTATAGCGACTTAACACGTTGACCGCATGCGCTTAATCTGGTCTTGTACAATTGGTTAAGTACATCAGACTACCAATTACTCGAGCATACTCCACTTGTGACACCGGTTCACCCACGTTTTTGGTGAGGTGAAGTAGCAGATCAACTGGAGTTTTGGCAGATCCATTCGAGTAGTTCACGAACCTTTCTAGGATCTTTTCAGCATAATGTTCTCCAGATAGAGTGATCCCTTCAGAAGTCCTTGTGATCTTAATGCCGAGAATAACATCCGCGAGACCTAAGTCTTTCATGTCAAATTGACCACTAAGTATGTTCTTCGTTTGTTGGATAATATCTTTATTGCTGCCGATGATGAGCATGTCATCTACGTACATGCACAACGGAATATACCCGCTAGGAGTACATTTGTAATAGATGCATTTGTTACATTCATTAGTGTTGAAACCATTTGACATCATCACATTGTCAAACTTCTCATGCCACTATTTTGGAGCTTGCATCAGCCCATACAACGACTTTACAAGTCTACAGACTTTGTGTTCTTGACCCGGGACCACGAATCCCTCGGGTTGCTTCATGTATATCTCCTCTTCTAAATCTCCATTTAGAAAGGCATTTTTGACATCCATCTGGTGGATTTCCAAGTCTCTTAGAGCTGCAATTCCAACCATTATTCTGATTGAAGTTATTCTCGAAACTGGAGAATATGTGTCAAAGTAATCTAGACCTTCTTTTTGTCTGAATTCTTGCACCACAAGTCTTGCCTTGTACTTATCAATTGAGCCGTCAGTTTTCAACTTGGTTTTGAAGATCCATTTACACCCTAGTGTTTTAAAACCTTGAGGTAAGTCAGTTATCTCGTAGGTGTGATTCTGTTTTATAGAATCTATTTCACTATTGACCGTTTCTTTCCAATAAGGAGCGTCAGGTGTAGACATGGCTTCTGTGAAAGATTTCGGCTCTTTCTCTAAAGAAAAGCCATCAAAAAATCATCACCAAAAGACTTTTCCTTACGAGCTCTCTTGCTGCGTCTAGGTTTGTCTTCCTCAACATCATCCGCTTCAACCACAGAAGTGTCGGATGTGCTTGCCTCCTTGACTGAGGTAATCGCACATCTTTCCTCATGAGTGCATTTTGGGTATTGCTTATCCTTACCTGGAAATATATTTTCAAAAAATGATGCATTCATTGATTCCATGATTGTATTTACGTGGATGTCTGATACATCTGACTTATGTACCAGAAATCGATAGGCACTACTGTTGTGTGCGTATCCGATGAAGATACAATTCACAGTCTTATGTCCAATTGTGACATTTTTAGGAGGTGGCACTGCAAATTTTGCTAAGCGCCCCCACACTTTGAAGTATTTGTATGAAGGTACATTACCTTTCAAAGTTCATATGTTGGTTTTTTTAGGTACTTAGTGTGTAAGCAATATTTTTCCCCCACATTTCCTAAAGTAACTAAAATCATACATCTTTGGATACATCATTCGTGAAGAGTTCAGAATTTAATTCCACAACTCCATTAGATTAAAGTGAATAAGGTGCAATTCTAATAATGCTTTTTCTCTAGAGAATGCATTTATTTTCATCAAACTTGCCACCATTATCATGTGAAACTATTTTCCATAGCTTTACTCAAGTTGGCTTTACAATTATCATCATGAAATTGTACAAAACTACATTCTTGCTCTTTAGTAAGTATACATATCTATCGTTGTAGATGTCACTGATGACAGCATCATAATACCACTACTCCATAGGATTTTTGTGACTACTGAGCACATGTCAGTTTCAGTCAGGTTTTGCTACAATATTCGCTAGCATTGCTGCGATATGTGTCAGCCTTGTGGCTCGTCCTGCCACACTCTTAAGATTATCCATTGATATTCTTTTAAGAATTCTGCTTTTTGGAGCTAGTGGAGTTAGTTAAGAGGAACCTTAAGTTTCCTTTATTCTTTTGCCCAACCACTTTTGCATTATGTTCATAACTGCGAAAATCATGTGCTTTTTGGTTTGCAAATCTAGTAGTTACTTGATGATTAAATCATCAAAGCTCACAACTCTTTTTTTTTTTTTTTCCTTTTGAAATATTTTCAATCTAGTGAAAACTTTTAATTTAACAATAGACATAGTATGACAAAGTATTTGTCATCCATACGGTCATTATCTCATTCATGAGAAATCAAAATTCTTTGACTTTCATATGATGAATTTGGGTTCACCGATTTCAAATACAGAAATTTTATCACTGTAAATTTCTTTGAACATGTGTTCCTAGACCTGACTTCTTTTCAAGTCTATTCAAAACTTTGCATGACAACAATTCAAGTGGACGACCATTCCCTGTTCGGGTTGTCATCTCAGCAGTTGTGTTCTTCCAACACCTGAGCCTTCATTAGCTCTATTGACGTTAGAGTTGTCAACTCCGTCAGTCATTCTTAAATCTGTTAACAAAATAAATAACTGAAGTTACTATTTAGAATCAGATTTCAGACAAGCGATTAAAACGTCTAAGTCGCTATATATACTGCATTCTCCGAGAATTATCTAAGAATTCGCTAATAGTTGTTCTCAGAATCGCCTAAGGCGTTCTTAAACACTATTTCTTAGATCAACAGATCGTAACGTATGAGACTATCGTTTCACGAACCTGTCAGAGACTGACGCGTAAACCGATTTCTGATATGTGTTTTTCGTCTTTTGCAGATCAAACCTTTCTGTAGAATAGCTAAAGAGCGTTCACAGAAAAGATCTAGATCTTAAAACATTTATGAACCGTTTTATAAAATCGATTTAGAAAATATTGTTCACAATATTCAATCCAATTCAAGCGAGAAGCAGGAAACAGATTTATTGAGTTAAGATTGTTAGACCTAAAAAATCTGGATTGAAATCACGAAACAATATCGATAGTATAAAACAGTAGATCAAGGAAATCGAATTAAAGCGAGACCTTAAAACGTTTATGAAAGAAGACGAAACAAGGAGTCGAGATTTGATCTCTTTCCTTAACTCAATAAATCACTCGTAATGTGTGACGGTTTCTGTTGCGATTTTTGAATCCCAGCATACAACCATCATGAGACTCTTTGGCAACACCCAAAACAGAATCTGCGAACTTAAATTCTACGAATACTCTTGAGACACTTACGTATTAAAAGACTAGAGAGATTGCTGGAACTTAGTATTTGCTCTGTAGCTTTTCAACTAATTCTTGGGATTTAGTATTTTCTTTGAAAGCTTTTCAACTAATTGTCAGGATGAATTTTATGAAGAGAAAAGACCTCTATTTATATGAGAGGAGTATCTTCATCTGCAAGCTAAACCTAAGCGAAAAATGATATTCTCCTTTTTCTGCAAGTAAAAGGGAAACAGAAATATTCTATAATTATAAAGACATTCTCCTTTTTCTGCAAGTAAAAGAGAAACAGAAATCTTACCTAATTATATGGAAGTATTTCCTAATAATTTGGACACAATCTTTATTGTTTAGATTTACCTAATATTGTGGACTCAATCTCTAGGATTTATCCTTTCTCAATTACCAAATTTCTCTTCACATTAAATCAAATTTTACACAGCCCAATAGGCTTATAAAATTGGGTTCCAACACTATATGTATCTGCAAACAAAATATAAGTTTTGAAATAATAAGCTAAATATTCCGAGAATATGAAAAACAAAAAAGAATATGTAAACCCTTAAAAAAATTACACAAAACCACACAAATAGAAACACTAAAGCTAATAAAAAGTCATACTATATGAAAACGATGTTAGGTAGAGGAGATCAAGAAACATAATACATATAACAATATAAAAAGCACTAAAAAAATCAAATAATTAACGAAATAAAAATATGTTAAAACTCGTACATGATCAATTTTAGCCTAAGAGCCACGATATGAATCTACAAACTCAACGTAAATTTGATATAAATGAACAATTCGAGAATATGAAGAACTACAAAACCAACATTAGAGACAATCATAGAAAAAAAAAAAATTATAAAGACGACATTATAAAAAGTAGATCAAGAAACACAACATTAGAAATCGATATATATATATATATACATTAACATCTAGGGTTCCCATATACATATTTTATATGTCCGATAATTAATAGATGAATATACAGTTCCATATTTTATTTTAAAAAAATCTGCGATAATTACTAGAGAAATGGTCTGAGATGGCACATATCCAAGTTTTTGTGATTTCTATAATACACAAGACATAAAATTAGTCAACTTGCATTTATTAATAACTTAATGATCATTATACCCTTGATCTTAATTAAAAGAGACAATTAAAAAGTTGACGTGAGTAACAGATCTCCTCGAGCTCTCTCATCGAGGTCAACATCAAAGGTTTAAAATCAATTATCTACAGCGTGACACATCGGCTATAGAAAACGGCAACGGAAGACAAGGGATGAAGCTACATTTGTTCATCAACCTCTGCAATTCTATTCGGCAGAAAGTTTCTTCGGAGGTTCGATTTGATTAGTTCTGCCTCATTTTATTGGAACTCTGTATGAGTATTTCATAGAAAAATCGAAATCAATATGATTAGCTCTGTCTTGTTTGATTGAAACTCTGTCTGAGTATTTCATAGAATAATTGAAATTGATTAGATTAGATCTGCCTCATCTGATTGAAACTAATTGAAACTCTGTATAAATATTTGGTGTTTTTTGCTTAGTTAATTTCTTTTGACGTGCATTTCTCTTGTGATAGGTTCCATTGTTGTTCTCAAACATGGAAATCTATCGTGTTGTGGGAGAGTGTATTGGAGACTGCCTTGTTTGATTGAAACTCTGTATGAGTATTTCATAGACAAATTGAAATCAATTAGATTAGCTCTGCCTTGTTTGATTGAAACTAATTGAAACTCTGTATGAGTATTTGGTGTTTTTTGCTTAGTTAATTTCTTTTGACGTGCCTTTATCTTGTGATAGGTTTCATTATTCTCAAACATGGAAATCTATTGTGTTGTGGGAGAGTGAAAGTGTATTGGAGACATTAAAATCGACATTTTGTGTGGATCAAACCAAAAGGGCTTCTCAATTTGAGATAGGTGATAATGTCAAATACTATGAGTTAGTGGAGATGCTTAGTGAAGGTTTTGGACTTCAGAACAGATAGATTTCACTTAGTTATGTTTTAAGTTTGTCTATAAAATCTGATTTCAACAAGATAAAAGAGAATGTTGGAATTAGTCGTCTGCGTCAATGTAACTAAGGAACTCACTTCCTTGCAATTTTTATACATACCATCCTGAGTTAGTTGACCTGCTTCCTAAACATTGCATTCATTTATAAGTTAGGAAATTTTGTAGTTCAATTGCCCCACTTTCTTTATTTTGATGTAGGCGAGTGACAATATCAACCTTGTTCTGCAGATAGTGTTGGAAGTAACATTCACTCAACAAACTTATGCAATGAAAATATTAATCAAGTGGATAACATTGAAAGCACACAGTTATTACAAAATCTATGTGGAGATTCAGAAGCTGTATAGCTCATAACACTCATGGAAAATAGTAGGTATATATCATCATATATTTTGATGCATGTTTTTTTTTTTTGTTGACCTCTTACAAAAAGGATCTGTTGGTGAGTTTGGTGTTCCCGGTTCTAAATCACAATCACATAAGTGCGGCAGATGTGGCATTGGAGGATACAACAAGCTTACATGCAGAACATTTATATGATGAAGTTTTATCGTTAAACCAATACTTTGTTTCATATATTTTTAGGAAGTGTTTCATCTGTTTTAGAAAAGCTTTCATAAATCTTTGCAGTTATTTTAAACATGATTATGCACATTTTGTTTTTGTCGGATTTGGTTATGGGTTTCTATGAATTACATATTTTCACTCATTTCTTCATAATCGGTGTTCATCTATTTAAAAATGATCTAGTACTTCAAAATGTCAAAGTTCTATAAATTCATGAAGGTCTTCCTCAATCCGATAGGTTCCTTCCTAAATCAGATAACCAATGAATTCCCACATTTTTTAACATAGGTTTTTAACTTGTATTAAGACTGAATTACAATCGTGGTTTAGTGGCTACAACCACTTAAAAACTAAAAAATGATATAGTTTCTTCGATATGTCAAAGTTTCATAAAGTCATGAAGGTTTTCCTAAATCCAATAAGTTCCTTCCTAAATCCGATAACCTCTGAATTCCCACATTTTTCAACCTATGTTTTCCACTTGTATCAATGACTAAATTATAACCAGGTTTTAGTGTCTACAACCACTTAACAAACTCAAAAATGATCTAATTCTTTGAAATATTAAATTTCATAAATTCATCAAGGGCATTCCTAAATCCGAAAGTTACTTCTTAAATCTGATAACCTATAAATTCTCACATTTTCCAAAATAGGTTTTTACCTTGTATCAATGACCGAATTATAATCGGGCTTTCATGGCTACAACCACTTAAAAAACTAAAAAAGGATATAGTTTCTTCGAAATGTCAAAATTTCATAAATTCATTAAGGCCTTTTTAAATCCGATAAGTTCCCTTCTTAAATCCGATAAGTTCCTTCCTAAAGCCGATAACCTATGAATTCCCACATTTTTCTACATAGGTTTTCTACATGAATCAGTAATCAAAATATAATCGTGTTTTAGTGGCTACAACCACTTAAAAATAAATGTAGTTCATCGAAAACGTCAAAGTTTCATAAATTCATGAAGACCTTCCTAAATCTGATAAGTTTGGCCATGTTCTTTTTGTTGACGCTGCGACAGCGTTCAGCGACCGAAAAATACGAAGGAGAATAAAGACTTGACGGCATCAATTTTTTAATCTGTGTCGCTGGATTTAAAATAACCACCTGCATCCTCCGAGTTTTCGGTCGCTGAATTTTACAGCGTCCCAAGATCTTTGAATTTTATGTCTCTGTGCTTCCTTCGTCCATTTCTAGCGATTGAAAAGGGAAGATTTCAGTCACCATGAAGTGTATTTTTCGGTCACTGAAGGCTGTCATAGCGTCAACAAAACGAACAGGGCCTTTCATTCAAAATCCGATCACCTACCAATTCCCACATTTGTCTACATCGGTTTAGTGGCTACAACCACATAGCCTAGTGGCTATAATACCGCCTTGATATGTTACATACACCTGGATAATTTGTTTTTGAAATGTTACGGTTTATAAATTTATGTAGGCCTTCCTAAAACAGTTTAGTTGATTCATGAATATTATAAATGTTATTTCATAAAACTAACTTGTCAAGTAGTAGAAAATACAGTCAAGTAGGTATCCAACTGAACAAAAAAAAACTATTCAAGTCTTCAAAACTGATAAGAAGAAGTAGAAAAAAACTTCAAACAACTTCAGTACAAATCATTCATAGTATTTCAAACAAACTACTCGAAGATTTCACAAGCAAACTTGTTTCTTATGTCGTAAAGATTTTCATCCACAATCATCGAAATGTCCTTAAGATCCTCTCCTATCTTGAACTTTAATGTTGGAAGTTTAATAATTTCTGAAAAATAATCTCCTTTTCGCACTTAAAAACACCACAAAAGTTAAAAGTTAAAAGTTAAGAATACGAGTTTTAGTAAGACCTTCATAAATAGCAACAATGGCTTTCTAAGATCATCCTAAATACCAAAAATGGCTTCCTAAGAGCAACATTATTGGGAGGTTCTCCACTAGAGTCTCTAGAAAAAAAAAAGATAACATAAAATAATATATAATATTTTTTTATTGTGAGAGGTTCTAAACCTTGTATATGATTACACAAAAAACTCTTATTGTATCATTACACAATAAAGAACCTCCCAAGGTTTAGAACCTCTCACAATAAAAAAATATTATATATTATTTTATGTTATTTTATGTTATTTTTTTTTCTAGAGACTCTAGTGGAGAACCTCCCAATAACGTTGCTTTAAGGGCTTCCTAAGAGCTTCCTAAAGGCTTCCTAAGGCCTTTTTAAGGTGTTCCTAAGTACCAACGATAACTTCTTGAGGCCTTCCTAAATACCAATATTAAACATTAATAAGGTCTTTCGAAAACAAACAATTGCTTCTTAATTCTTTCTACAAATACGAGTTTTAGCAATGTCTTCCTAAATACCAACAATGGTTTCCTAAAGCCTTCCTAAATTATTAAAAATGTTTCCTAAACTCCAACAAATTCTTCCTAAAGCCTTCCTAAGTACCAAAAATCACTTCCTAAGACCTTCCTAAATAGCAACAATGACTTCCTAAGATGTTCCTAAATTCACTTCCTGATGTTATCCTAAATAGCAACATTAAACATTATACAAGTAGCTTGTGACACAAAAGAGAGATAAGAAAAGACAAACCTGAGTTTTGTGTTCAGTAACTCTCTTTTGAGTGACCAAGGAGAAGATCAAGTATAATCTCTACAAAATAAAGAAACAACGTATTAATAAGGTCTTAAAAGATTTAGTAGCAGAAAGGAAGTTATGGACAATACTGTTTTCTCTGGCAGAAATGAATACAAGAAAAAAACTATCCAATAATATGTTCTTTAATAAGCATTGAGAAAGGTACTAGATGTGATTCTCAACACCACCGAAATTTTGGAAAAAGAAATCAGAGACCATTAAAATCGTAAGCTTTGATTCCACCATGGACTATAGATTATAAGGTCAGAAATTTCTGATTTATAAACAAATCACGATGTGGTAGAACACGTGGAGAACATCTATAGATTCTGAAATTCATAGAAAGAACACTGAACATTAAATCAGGAGAAGAAAATTCTATGACCGCTCATCCAAATCCAATTCAAACTATAAAAAAAAAACTAAATTTTGCAAAGGAAACAAAACCGAAACAAACTGAGTTTCACAGTATCTGACTAATAGAGTATGGGATCGAAGATTCAAACTTTTCTTGGGATCTCCACATCTGCCGCAATGGTTTTTGATGGTGAACTTCAGCGAGTTGTTTTCCGGCAACGACGGACTTTGGTGTATCAGTTTTGGTAACGACGAACGTCGACGCCGGCGACGTAGGGTTTCTACTTCAACTACGATGCTTGGACCTTTTTTCATGTTTTAATGCCAGAGGTAGGATGGTCTTTTGGCTATTAAATGAATGCTATAATGAGTATTCTCGAGCGCGTGTAGTATTTAGAAAGAAAAACTTGTATGTGTGCTATTGAGAAGAATTGCCCTAATTATTAAACAAAAATTAGGGTATATTTAATTTATAATAATTTTGGTCCAAATCTATAATATTATTGAATGTTGCAAAATTTCCAACGGAAACCCAATCAAAAAAATTTTCATTTTACAAAATTGTCAGCAGAATGAGTTGACTTATGATCAAATGATCAATCAAAACACGATACATGAGCAAAAATGTTTTTAAAAATAAATGAACACCTCAAATCAAGAAGAGCGACACAGAACAAATTCACTACTCACTCCGCTGATACTTAGGTGGTGTTATACAATACATGAATTGAAATCAACTCTATAGGTTTTATAATCCACTGTTATTCAATGATTGATTTTAAATTCTTTATTAAAATCTGTTGTTATTAGTTATTCTATGCTAAATATATGTATTAAAAGATTTTAAAATCTAGTATTATTGGTTTTTTTATTTACAATCTCATCATTAATAGATTTTAAAATCTATTGTTATTCAATTAAAGATTTAGATATAAGAATTGGATTTTTGTGTTATTCATGTTTGAAAGATTCATACAGTTCATTTGATTTGAAAAGTTTAAATGGATTTAAATATAATTTCACGTGTAAATTATAGTAATCGAAATCAAACCATCTAATTTATCCTCATATTTTGAAATATTTCACTATTAATAAACATTTTTCCTCTTCCAAAAAAATGTCATGGTTAATTTTTCTTAAAAAAAACATCTTGTTGAAATACAAATGGTTGAAATACATATTTCTCTCAAGAAAAATTTACTTCGAAATTGATCAACCCCAGATTTTATCCATCTAACATCTTTTTTTTTTCTTTGGAATTTCAAAGGAAACAAAAATTCCATCTTGTTGAAATATATATTTCTCTTTAAAAAATTTACTTTCAAATTAGTCAAACCAAGATTTTATCCATATAACATCTCCTTTTTTTTCTTCTTTGAAATTTCAAAGGAAGCACAAATTTGAACTTTTAAGTTATTGATTTCATTATTTTGTTTACATGAATTGGCTGATTCATCATTTATATATTTGATTCTAACATTTATAGGTTTTTTCTTTCATTTTCTCTTTTGTTTTGTTTGGATACCTACATAATTTTTTGTAGCTTTCTTTTTCTGTATTCATTTTCATTTATAAATTTGTTTTGAAAGAGTGTAATTCTATTCACAATCTGTTGTAGATATCAAATGATATTATATTGATTTTATAAATACTTTGATACAGATTTAAAAATCATATATCAGAAATTTTGAAATGGGAAATTTTTAAAATCTGATATATTCTAAATATTTAGTGGAGTTGATTTCAAATTATACAACCAATAAGCTTCTTTAAAGAATGATATGCATTCAGACATTGTTATTGATGATTTTTTTATGAAATTAGAGATTCTCCGAGAATCAATACCAATGAAACTGTATTGAAATGTTTTAATAAAAATGCACAGTTTTTGAATTTGCTTAGGGCATTCCAAAACGTTGCACCAGCACTGCTTCCACTCCTCCCTATAGAAGATATCCCTCCCCCACTAACCCTTGGACTATTCTACATGAATAGTTCCAGGTATGTAGACGAAAACTATGATTTTTTGGATCCTCAAGGCAAGGGACGATTTTTCACATCACATAGGCTTCCTTCACATAACCTAGACACTGAAATTATGTTTTTTAGTGTCTGTTTGTTGAGTGTTGAGCCACTGTGTTGTTTTGTTACTTTCGGTTGGGCTGTCGTTATACATAGCTGAAAACTAATCAAATTAGATAATATAATTTGGATGTTCTGTCGTGATGGATTTTTTCTCTTTTTAAAATGCACAATTGAAATTAGTGAGAATGATCGAGTGAAGATGTGGGAGAATTTTGTAAAAGTTGTGGATAAAAGGCAACAAGAAATTCACTCAAATTTGTTTCTTTTGACCACATGCCCTTAATCCTAAGAAGACTGTTCTTTGCGATGACAAAAGCGGGAGTAGATTCTCCATGATAAACAAATGTTTCTCCAGTATATTGGTGATGAGGTTTGGTACCAAATTGAACCTCCACATACAAAATTTGTGAAGCTTTTTTGGGCACAATGATGAATGGAACAAGCTTACATGATTCAATGGAACATGTGAAATCCAAAGGCAAAGTCACATATCAAGTTTATCATAACAAGAAACACAAAGAGAGAAAGTTCAAGAAGATAAGAGATCGATCGGAATCTTGATTCGTATTTGGAAAGGACAAAAAAATGTTCACATAGTTGTTACCAAGGAGTTAGTATTGAAGGAAAGTGGAACGATTCCGCTCTCTGCACCACCAAGTGCCTAAAAAGCTTCTCAACGTCAAGCTAGTGATGTTTAACAAGTGCTTTTGAGAGGCATCCCAGGATATGCTTTGTAAATATTTACTTTTCTTCATTCATTTCATGTTTTATTGTTTTCTTACCCCATTTTAAAAAGAGAAAAAATCTGTCACGTAAATTGAATAACCTAGTAAGTCTTATTAGAGAGAGGGCTTGATTCAACTAAAAGACACCAAAGTCAAGTGCAAGTCATATTAACAATAGTGACACGTGTCAACATGAAACCGTAACAGATGAATTGTAAAGGTTTCAAAATGGACAATCATCACAGTTATGTACGAGGAAAGACATGATACAAGGCTATCAAATAAGGAGACAAATATATCTAATTTATTTATAAAATATTTTCTTTAAACAAATCTCATTAAATTTATAAGTAAAGCCAATTATTGTAAATAAACAATTAACAAGCTTTTTGGAGTTTAAAAAAAAATTACACCCGTATTAAGTACAAATATTCCACGTTACTTTTTTACCTTCGTTTATGGTGCTTTGGTGAGCCGTAATCGACAAGAGGTTTGGAACAAAATCACTGCTTACGATCTTCGAGAGGGGAAGCTTGGTTGCTCACTGGAGATTTCAATGACATAGTCGATAACTCAGAAAAAAAGAGAGGCGGCCCTCATAGATATGAAAGATCGTTCTTTACTTTCGGCAGTTTCTATTCGCAGAATGGCTTTTGGGATATCATGTTTACTGGGAATCCATTTTCTTGACGCAGTATGCGTTATGATCACTTTTTTCGAGCGTCTCGACCGTTGCATTTCGAATGATGCTTATAGAAGCTTTTCCGTCGGGAAGGGCTCAATATCTGAGCTATGAAGGTTCCAATCATCATCCTCTTACAATTTATCTTGACAACTCTCGAGTTAAGAAATGTAGCCTTTTCGCTTTGATCGCCGCTTATGTGATAATGCTGAGGTTCGAGAAATAATTACTGATACTTGGAATGCATGCTCCACAAAATCGGTCATGAGAAAGACGCAGGATGCATAAAAGCCATCATAAGTTTGTTGAGAATAAAGAGCCTTAATAGTGCAAAAGTGATTACTGAGTTTTGTGAAAAAGTTGAGGCTGCATTTTCTGCTGATACTCCCGACTCAGAGGCTATTGCTTTATTCACTACAGTGCTAGAAAAGGCTTATAAAGAGGAGGAGAAGTTTTGCCGACAACGAAGTTGTGTTCAATGGTTTACCAATAAGAATAGATTGCTGCAGTCATCTCAAGGTATTTTGATGATAACTTTTCAGCCCATTGAAGTGGTAATATGCAGATAGTGAAAGATTCCTTGGATGAACGTGTTACCGATTTGATGAATGTGTGTCTCACGGCTGAGCCTACAGTAGAAGAAATCAAGTCAGCGGTTCTGGCCATTAATGCAAGTCGTGCTCGTGGCCCGAATGGGTTCTCTTCAAGCTTCTATCATGCTTATTGGGATATTACCAGTTATGATATAACAAAAGAAGTTATGAGTTTTTTCAGTACTTCTAAATTCCCAGCCCAGGTCAATGAAACACATGTCCGGCTAATACCTAAAGTTACTGTGCCTAAGTGTGTGGTGGATTACCGAATTATTGCTTTATGCAATGTTTCTTACAAGAATGTAGTTCAGATTCTCACAAAGCGGTTGCAACCATTTCTATCATCAATTAAATCTGAAAATCAATCGGTTTTTGTGCCAGGTCGAGCTATATCAAATAATGTGCTTATAATTCATGAAATTCTCCATTAAATGCGAACATAAAAAAAAAAAAGTCGGAGGCTTAATGGCGGTAAAGATTGATATGAGTAAGGCTTATGATATAATTGAGTGAGATTTTACAAAAAAGGTTTTATCCCAATTGGGTTTCCACTATAAATAGATTTGCTGGGTAATGGAATGCGTATTCTCCCCAAGGAGGTGTTACCCCTACTCATAGTCTTCGTCAAGGAGACCCGCTATATGTAAGATAGCTGAATTACTAGATTTTATTAATATACACCAATAGGTATATATAGCTTTACAAGAAGAGAATATGCACAAAGTATAATGGAATATTTACATATTAGAACTAAGAAGACATTTTCATATAATATCCTTATGCGCCCCCTCAAGATGGAGTACCGGAAGAGACTCCAATCTTGTTCTGTAGATCCAGAAGACGTGTTCTTGGTAAACAGTGATTCCATCAGTCAGCTGATCAATCGAACTAATTTGAGAAACAATGAGAACACCTCGTTGAATCAACTCTCTAACAAAGTGATAGTCCAAAGCAATATGTTTCATTCGTGAATGAAACACATGATTAGCACACAAATACATAGCTCCAATGTTATCACAATAAACCGTCGGTTTTATAGATAATGAAAGACCAAGCTCCTTCATTAACGACACCAACCACTTGATTTCAGATGCAGCGACCGCAACTACCCTATATTCTGCTTCCGTTGATGATCTTGATACACCTTTCTGCTTCTTTGATGACCACGAGACATGACTAGAACCAAGATTTGTACTTAATGCAGGTGTTTTTTTCTTTGTTAACTCCAAAAAAACATGTTTATTGTTTATCTACAATATTTGGCATTACTTATAAATTAATGAGATTTGTTAAACAAAAAATTTTATAAATAATTTTGATATATTTATTTGAGTAATCTGGACATACATGAAATAGAACCTACACAAATCAAAACAGAAAATGATAACAAAAAAAAAAGCTGAAAATATTAAAAACTAAAAAAAAATTACCAGTCAAATTTTGAAACATTTATGATCTCTGCCAAAATTAAGAACCAAAAACGGAAATTAAAATCCAAAAACTACATGAAACCTACAAATAGTATTCATAAAACTTAATTGCATATCTTTAGATGACATTTATATAAGATTATGATTCATAAGAATGTACATATGTTATTTTTGTTCTTTACTAATTTTATTAAGCATTTCCAAATATAAAAAAAGCTTATTGGATACAATTAGTTTTGGGGGTGAAAAGAGGGGATTTGGGGGGGGGGGGGGGGGGGGGG
>OVBB01000308.1:498-29038 GCA_900406415.1 Isatis lusitanica
TTGTATGACGTGGCATTCTCCACAGGGATCCAAACCGAGAATTCAGGATCTGGCACCAACATTCAGCCCCCAAGTGTTCTGAACTATAGTTTCAGAGGACTTATGTTTCAGAACCCACTTATCCCTCGGTTCTCGTAGTAATTGATTTGATTGGCTTTATTTACTTTCTCTAATGCATATTGTTANCCCCCCCCCCCCCCACCTTTAATTAATAAAACTGGGAAACTATCGCGTCTTTCTCACTTTTTCCCAAGCGGTGTATCATAACAACTTAAAGGTATGTCTTTTTGTTGCTCTTCTTGGTTTATATATTTGACTTTCACTGAATCGACGTTTATTAGAAAATCTTTCTACTGCCGATAAAGAACCCTCCTCGATTTTTGCATTTTTATTTGCTTCGAACTTATGAAAACAATGACTACTTCAAGTGACCCCGCCAGTGTTGAATGCAGTGGCTCCCTGTTGAGCGACGAGACTAATATCTCGACTGACGTTATTTTATGCACCTAGTCAGGATAAAAAGTTGGCCCTCCTTACCTTACACTATCCACTCCTCATTTTATGTACTGGCTTTGGCCTCTTTGTCGGGTTCCTCCAGACATAGATTTTTTCTTCCAAGGCCCAACAAATCTTCAGAAAAGATCATAGAGGGGTATTTGTGAGATTTAGTTTAAGGGCTGCAGCTTGTTTTTACCCCTTTCGGAGGGATTGCTTTGCTTCAGATGTTGCTAAACTTTCTCTGTTTGGTTTTATGCTGCCTTACGGTGGCGGTGGAAGCGGGCTACACCCTGAGAACCTCAGAGCTCCTTGAACATCTTCAAATCTGGAAAACTTGGGTGCCTGGAACCTTTGCTTGATAAATCATAAGACCATAAGCTTTCTTCACTTGATATATCACCCTTGGCTTGGTTGAAATGCTCATTAGATTTCAAGAAGAAGTATGGACACTTGAAGATTCTCGGGTGGCCTAAGTAGCTGGCTTTGGCCGGGTAGAATGCTGCTCTGACCATCTTCCAAACCAATCCAAACCATATGAGTTTTGACAAGACCAGAATTTTCTCCACACGTACCTGTTTGACAAAAATGTTATTGGTTGCTTGAAAGGAAGTCAGGAACATCTTGTTTCTTCAAAGACTTCAAAGATGGGTTAGTCGAGTACGGATGGTCTGCTTGGTCAAGAATTGGGTTCTCTTTACCATCTACAATTCTAGGCGGTTCATGGACATTCTGACATGATCCAAATTCTCTTTAAGTGTACTTGTTCGGATAAAAATACCTCCATTGTTTGATTTGAAACTAAGATCTTCATGGCCCAACAAGTGCTTGCTTGATGGCTTGGTGTAGACGTCTGATAAGAGAGTTGAGCTGGTCAGATTTCTATTACAATTGGTCCCAAAATCTTGGTACATATCAGGGTCTTAATAAACAATATGTGTATTTTTATTTATGATATTTGTCTCCCTGACCATTTGCTCGTTTTTGCGTTGTAAACGACCAGTCTTTCCCTAATCTTTTTATTAGCTTCCATTATATTTATTGACTCGTCTCTAAGGAGACAGGTATTTGGAACTCTTGATTTAATTGATCGCGCCTGTCAGCAGGAGAGGTTGGGAAAGACAAAGTGCATGAGCCATTTTGGTAAAGACGATGTGATCCCCGAACAATCCTACCACGAGAAAAAGCTTGCTCGGAAAGCAAAGGAGAAAGAGATCAAAGACCGTATCTCCGCTGTTTTCAAGGAGAAGAAGCAAAACAATTCCGCTTCTTCCCTTAGTCATCTTGGTTAAGGAGAGCCCTTTGGAGGTTGCTCGGGGAACACCAAATGTTAATCCCCCTCCTACCCAAATGTAGACGACTCCCTCCTTGACGATGAACCGGTCTCGGGCCTGGTTCAAAAGAAGAGGAAGGCTAAGGCTTCTTCTTCTTCTCTTATGGAAAAAGGTGTCATGATGAGAGGGTAGCCCCCATGCCTGCATATCCCCTAGTTGCTGCTTCTTTGCAACCAACCGGCAGTTCTCACAAAGTTTATGTTTTTAGAGTTCTCCCAAAGCCTTCTCGAGCTGCAGGCAACTTAGACAGCAAGACCCGAATTGCAGGTTCTGCTGGTGCTCGAAGAACAGATAACCCTCAAGAGAGGTATTCAGATGTTCTCAGCAAATGTCAAAAGGGTTAGTGTTAGCTTCAGAGCCTCTTAGTTATAATTCTTGAGGTCCTTTTGTTTCTTGGTAATGAGTTTTGTTCTCCTTTTTACTTATACATGGAAAAGAGTGGGGACATCTTTAGGCGGTTTGGTACCTCGAAATGAGAAAAGCTTCCTGAATTCTCGAAGTGGTGCCAATCTGTTTTTGAGACGCATATTCATCATATGCATCACTCGGCTCATATGCATCACACGGCTCAAGTTGAATATTTCTTTAGCACTCTTTTTTTTCGTTGACTATACATGATACTCATTATATGGTGTTTGTGGGCTACAGTGGAAGTAAATGCTATTATCTCACACATCGAAACTTCCGCTTATGTTTGAATGAGCATCTCAAATATTATAAGAAGATCTAGGAACTTAAACTGAATAAATGCAGCATGTAAGAGGAAGCCTGCGAGGATTTAGATCCCCTGTAGTTAGCAAAGAAGATATAGGGCACATATTATGATGCCAAAAAGATGGTGGAGGTAAGTGGTCAGAAGATTTATGAACTTGTGGTGAAAATGCCCAAGCCGGACCATAATTTGATATCGCCAAAGGAAAAATCGAGGAGTTGTCCCTGATGTATAACCCACTTCTCAAACTCGAGGAGCATGACCTAGAAAGGTCCGCACATAAAGCTAGAAGTGAGGTTAAAGGGCTATGTCAGGCCTTATTTAAGAAGGTTTCTGACTTCCTTGAAGCCGAGGCAACAGGAACCAGCATTCATCTAACATCTCTGAGTTGAAGAGTAATAAAGCATTGATTTCCCAACTTGATTAAGTGGGCTTATAACAAATCACCCTCCTCTTCTTCCCATAACCTCCCTCCCACTGGATATTTTTCGTTTCTGTTCAGATATGGGCTTGAACTCTAAGGAATACTCTGCCCCTATTTCATCCACTCTTAGGAGGAGAATGACGAGGAGGTGTGCAGCGACTTTCATGAGAAGGGATAGTAAGATAGACTTGTCGTTTTTTTGGTCCCTATTACAGTAATCTACGTTCTTTGGCCAGGTCTTCAACAAGCACCGGTTCACCTGTTGTAAGCACCAAGATTTAAGGTTTAAGAGAAAATATCTTGATCTAAAGATTCGAAGGGTAGAGAGAAAGATTCGAAGTATCGAATTACACATCTTAATGGGAAGCGAGAGGTTTTGGCTCCACCCTCTGATCCTTAAGTGGGGTTTTGAAGTACATCCAAGAGTCGAAAGCTCGTATCGACAAAGAGGCAAAGAAAAAGTCGGATGACAGCTCATCTGAAAAACAAAGTAAACATAGTTGGATCTTTCCCTAAATCGAATGCGTAACATAAGCAAGCTACGACCCTCTACAATAATTTTTTTTTTTATATATTTTTTGTTAAATCAACGAACTTGAGGTCTTTCTCCTTGTTTAATAGAGTCCGGCTTATAAATATAAATATTTGAAGTTTATTCCATTTGTCGTAACTTAACTCGATAGACCTATTTGGATTTAGGGAATTGATTGGAAATATCTAGTACCACAAATCTTGTAATACTTAAAAATGGTAAGGAGAGTAAGAAAATATTTGATCTTAGGCAAAAGAGGGAAATAATGAAAAAAAAAAAACAGATTCTTCGAACTCTTCAGGAACTTTGCATCGGCGAAGCACACCATCTCAATGGATTGATCTTGGCAGTATTGTTATCTGATTCCTGACTGTATGACGCAAGTTATTGATCTGGTTGGTCAAGACGTTGACCTGTTTTGCACCAAGGGCTAAAACTTTGCCAATTTGACTCCTCTTTTCTTGTTTGCACTTTTTTGTTTCGATTTGTACACTGGGCTGTAAGCTCTTCTTCTCCTCCAAAATAATGGTAATTGTTTGTATGTTTTTAATAAAATAGATTCAATCATTTTACCGAGCTGTCTACATACTCAGGACATGATAAAGTCAAACCGTAGTTAATTGATTGATACTGATTACATAATCAAACGTAAAGCTTTGTCAGGTTGATCACATTTCAAGGCCTCTGAACTGAATAGCCTTTTGAGTCTTTGAGGTGATACACTCTATTGCGAACTATATTGCTTATTTGATAAGGATCCTCCCAGTTAATCCCTCGTATCCCTGCTCCTTCTTTGGTGCTATCAAGACATGAGATCTCTGACACTTAAAGGCCTGTATTTTTAACTTCGAGTTGCAATTTATGGCTGTTGTTTGCTCGGATTAATACATCGTATCTTCTTTCATCTATTATATTTAGTGCATCTTCCATCATTATGGAATTGCAGTCCTTATTTTTAGACACCTTGATTTATCAGCCTTGCTTTATCAGAGTCTGGGGACATTCAGCTTGGAAGGTGTGGTAGCTTCCATTCCATATACTAATGAAAATGGTGTCTCTCTTGTGGCTCTTTGAGGTGTGGTAGGATTGGTCCAAAGGACCTGTTGGAGTTCATTGTACCAACCACCTTTGTGGTGATTTGATCGTTTTTTCAAGTTGTTAAGGATGATTTTGTTTGCTGCTTCGGCTTACCCATTTTCCTGCGGATACCTTGGCATTGAATAACTTTTCTTTACCCCCCATGTTGTGTAAAAATCCTTGAACAATTTTGATATGAATTGTGGTCCATTATCAGTAGTGATTTCATAGGGAACTCCATATCGACATATGATATGCTTTCACAAAAGGCCTTTCTTATCTGAATCTTTAATGCTTACATAAGTTTTGGTTTCGATCTATTTGGAAAACTAATAAGTTAGTACGACCAAATTTTGCACTCCCCTTGTCGAGCGGTGCATCAGCCGATTATCTCCATTGACTATGGCATGAAATGCTAAGGTGCCTAAATTGAAGATAACAATTCCAACAGTTGATGAATCAGAGCATGTACTTGGCACTTTTTGTATATCTCAGCGTACTTCCCACAATTTGTGATCACAATGGTCCATAATTATTCAAATATTTTGATTTTGAATGCCATAGCTCGGCCGGATAAATGATTCCTGCAGAGACCTTAATGGACCTCATTCATTACGATTTCCACTTCAGGTCCATGGATAAATAAAAGATACGGGTTACTTACTCTCTACTTGTTCAAGGATTTTTTTTACCATGATTCCACTTCAGGTCCAGCAATATTTTCTACTGGTGAATTACAATTTTCGAGCTTAGAACTTGTTTATCGAGAGTTCACCAGTTCAAATAAAATTCTTGATATGATCAAGCCAATCAGCTCCCCCCCCCCCCCNTCACCAGGGAAATACAATATGATTCTGCAAACACCCTTGGCTCGAGATTTAGGTAAAATTATATTTGAATCAGATCGGCATTAGGCATTACATGTGCCTTGAAAATATCAGAATTAAGTTCTACAAGAGATATCTCTGATACCTACTGAGGGTATTCTAGGGAGTACTGTCTGCCAGGTAATCATCAAGAATGGTCTCAATTTTTGGTGCTTTTTTGTCTTCTTTTGTCGGGCAACTCCTTCAATTCTTCTGAGGATTCACTTCGCTTATATGCTTGTGATTTTGTTACCACAAGCACTTTTTATATTAATGCTCGGTATTCGACCACATTCCACCGGTATGATTCACTTAAAGTCTGCATCTTATGTCGATGTTAGAGCTGTGAGTGCATCGACGAATGATTTTTATCCTCTTGGGATCCTAATTAACTCGAATTTATGGAACTTTTTGCCCAAAACAAATTTACTAGCACAAAGTATGCTTCTATCCTTGGATCTTTTGCTTCGTAATCAACTTTAAATTGATCACCGCTGGCTCAAAATCAAACAGAGACATATAGGTATAACTTTTCATTGGCTACCGTTTTGAGAGGATTGGTGGGGTAGTAAGATATGTTTTGAGCTCATTCAATGCCTCTTCGCAATTTTTTGTCCCATCAAAATCGTTTATTATTGCCTTTGGGAAGTCGATAGATTTGGAGACATTTATCTGTCGATCTAGAAATGAAGAGGTTCAAATCTGTTATGCATCCGGTTTGTCGCTAAGCTTCTTGTATCTTCTTAGAAGATGGCATTGTCAAAAAATTTCTAATCTGATTGGGGTTGGCCTCGATCCCCAGTTTGGTTACTATATAACCGAGGAATTCTCTGGATGGCACCCCAAAGGTACACTTTGTTGGGCTGAGCTCATCCCAAACTTGTTCAGAATTGAGATTTATTTTAAATGTTTGATGTGGTCTTTTCTATTAGAATACGAGCATGTCATCTATGTAGAAGCTTTTTTATCGTTGATGTTTATCATTATCAGGTTGCATCCTGAGAATGCATATAAACGTATGCAGTTTATGTCCGGTGGTGGAATTCCACTAACCAGTCAATATGTGGCAAATAAAAGTTATCTTTCATACATAATTTGTTGAGATCCATGACAGCCAATCTGGATATTGTACCTCTCCGATAGAACAAATTCTTGGTATCTTCTACACCTTCTCGTTTACTGCTTGAGATCACTATGGGCTGAGCTTCTGCCTTTTTTTGTTTTAAAGGTTTAAAACATGGGTCAGCATTTAGCTCGTGTATATTATGCTTCTTAATTTTTCTAATAGAATCTCGTCATAATTTGAATCCTCCCATAATCACATCGATTCTCGATGTAGAATATCATTGGCTTCTTTGTAGTTGACTAGGACCTTTCAGCATGTACTTTTATTTCGTGGAAACTTTTAGTGAGCTCTTCTAGACTGAAAATTTCGAAATCTCCTGACACCTAGATTTCCATCAAGTGTCTTTTCAGGACAATATAGTCCTTTGGTGCATGTCCATTTGCTCTATGAATTTCACAATTGGCTATTTGTTGTGTATCAAATTTTTGGATGGCGTAAAGCCATATTTTCATCGCTCGGGAGAAGTTTTTCCAACGTTATTATTGTTTTGGTCGGGACCAAACCTTTTTAGGTACTTGTATTCTCTCATTTCGGGCTTCCGGAGGGGGATGTTGACATTCTGCTTTACCGGGCGGCACTTCATTAGAATGCTGATTTCTCTTTCTCAGCTTCTATCCAACTTCTTGCTCCAAATAAGGTATCTTAGATTGTCAAAGGACGGTTTAAGATGAGCTCTTCACAAAACCTTGATTTGTGACATTGGCTCTTTCTTAATACTAATATGGCTGCAACACGTGGTAAACCGGGGATTTGCGACATTATGTCTTTTAATTTTTTGTGTAATATAGTAGCAGTTCATTCAGGCCTTGTGTTTGATGTCAAAGGTCAGCGTCGGAGATTCTCTTTTCCATGAACATTGAATATTTCTTGAGAAAAATAGTCGACAGCTCCTTAAAGCATTCAAATTTTCCCGGTTCAGATTGAGTAAACTACAATAAGGCTGATCAGGAAATATTTTGAAAATAGCTTGCAGTAACCCGCGTCCTCCTCATACTTCTTCAGGTTGATGCAACCTACAACAATTTGGAAACCCATCAGATGGTTCTTTGGATTGCTCTTCGTATTGTAAATCGGTTAGGCTCATCTTTCAGGAATATTTTATGTGAAAATTTGCTATTCGCGGAGTAAATGGTATTCGCCTAATGTCCTCAATCACCATAGCGATCTTCGAAGCTGAATTAATAAACTAATGAAATTTTGATTTTTATCTCCTTCATTTCTAGACGGACCTTTTCATATTCCACCAATGGTATCTCCTCACTTTCTTGATCAGCCTCTCAAGTTTCAGGATGATTTGTGGACTCATTCAGGCGTTTGAGATCAATATGATCATCCTCATTATTTGTCTGAACAATCGGGGTGTACTTATCGCTAGTGCTCATACTCCGGGCAAGGTTTTTCAGATTCAGTCACTGTTTTGGACATGTTATTCTCCAAGCCATCAAATTTGGCCGTCAATTCTGCAATGCTGTCAGTAAGTTGCTTGAAAGCCTCAAGTATTTTTGACTGACCATCCACATAATGTGTAAGTTTTACCGATGAAACTTCCAAAATAAAACAAATCAAAAGCTGAATACCTCTGTTTCTAGCGCCAAAAGGTGGATGTTGGATTCCTTACAGTATATTTTGTATTGATACAGGGGTATTTAGCCAGTGAATTTCAAAAAAAATGCGTATAAGAATTATATTCATAAATATCTTAGTTGTGAATAATCAAAAGTGTGTATATTGATTATGCTTTAGGCAAAAGTCATGAACCTGCTAGAGCACTTCTATCAATGGGATGAAGGGTGAGTATTTCACAAGTATTTGTCAATAAAATAAAAAATAAAAAACGTTGGACAGAGAAAAGGTAAGAGTTTCTCAAATGAGATATTGTTAGAAACTATGAGATACCAAACTTTGCATGTGTCATTTAGTTAGTGGTTTAATTTTTATAAATAAAAGTAAAAACTAATAATACAAACTTATTATATTAAAATATTAATAGAAAGTGTTTTGAGAACCTCTTTTGGAAGTACTCTTCCTTTTTTTAGCTGATGGAAGTACTCTTCCTTTTTTTTTTGTCAACATCAAAGTAACTGAAGCAAACCAAAGTACTAAACAGCAAGATCTATCCATTGTGGAGCAATCAAGTCGATGTAAACCAACTGTGAAGCATGATTCTGTGCCAACTTGTCTGCAATTCAATTCTTCTCCCGAGGGATAAGCTCTATTTGGAAGTCTTTCAGCCGCTCTTTCAAGAATTGAGATTCCTCCAAGTGGATAGCAAAAGCCGGCCACTCTGCTGGAGAAGACACTATCTTAACCAGGTCAGAACAATCAGTCGCAAAAATGAGTGGTGCATTGAATTGAATGCATACATTCCATTGCACAAATCAAAGCTTCAAATTCTGCATGTAAAGATGAGAGGCTACGGCGTATATTAGGCATTCCCATCAGTTGGCTTTATTGATCATCCTTGTTCCCAAACCATCTCTGTCCTGAGTATATATCCCATACTTTCCAGGCGCTATCCACTGCCAAAACCCAGTTCCTTCCGACTCCACCCTTCTGTTGATATGTATCGCTTGAGCAGTGGTGTATCCTAGCTGGCCCATCCTCTCATACTTGTGCTTCTTGCCAGATACATCCTTCTGTGGTTGCCAACTCCACTATTTCAAGTGGATTGAGATCCTTGTTATTAAAAATGAACCCATTCTTACTCTTCCATATATACCAACGAATTCAAGGAAAATAGGTTTCCCCCTCATTTTTTGGGAGCCTCCAGAATAGAAAATACATATTAGCAAATAGCGAAGGCCCATGAAACTCAACCTGATTAGTTGATACCACGGAAAGGGCACACGTCTGAACTGCCGGAGGACATACAACAGAACATGATGAATAGATTCTTCGACTGTTCCGCACCTAGTATATTGTGTATCGTATAGAATCCCCCAAGAGCGTAGATTCTTATTAGTCGAAACACAACCCGTCAGAACTTTCCAAAGGAAATGTCTAAACTTGGGGGGACATTGGACTCGCCAAACCTGAGCCAGTATTAATTGATCGGCTCTGGTCTGTAATGAATCTCGGGAGCCTCTGCATATGGATATGATCTCTCTAATAAATAACCTGATTTAACCGTGTATTTACCTGTTTTTGTAAAATGCCACCCTAATGAGTCAGATTTCTGAAACCTGCTTACCGGAATTTTCCTGATTATCTCGGCATGTTTGAGGGGTGATCACCGCATCAATTAGCGGCAGGTTCTATGACCTAGTCGATGGAGCAATTAAATCATTGACTATCATGCTAGGATAGGTAGTAAATTCGCAAGTTCCTGGTCTCGGGCGAGGGGCAGGCAACCATGGGTCATTCCATACAATGATGGATGATCATGTTTCTACCCTTTTGATTAGTCCTTTGCTAGCCAAAAATCTAGATGATACAATACTCCTCCATCCATAATGCTCTTACAATACATAATATTTTGTATGTATGCAAATGTTTACATTTAATTCGCCTAATTAATACAATTATTCTATATAAATATGCATCTGTATTAATTTCGTAATATTTGTGATAACATCCTCATTTGAATTCTTCAGTTATCTGGGTCTTCGCCTCTTGTCATTCTTCATGCATTGTGCAAGTCCCTCGGCTCAAGATCTTAAGCTCGCTTTGATGGCTTCCCAAGCTCCTCCCTCTGTCCTTCTACCGCGAGCTGGAAAGCTCACTCTCATCCTTGGAGCAGTCGTTGACCTTTGGCCCCTTTCTGATGACATGTTTGTATAATGTGGCATTCTCTGCAGGGATCTGAACTGGGATTTCAGGATTTGATACCAACACCATGCAGCATTTTCTAGCCTTAAGAAGTATGATGGGAAAAACTACAAGTTCCTTCCAACAATGAAGAATTAAGCAAAGGAGATTATACTTCTCTAGAGCAATTTGATGAGATCCCACATCTTATGTCAGGTGCAACATATCCCACTTCGAACTTGTAGTTCATGCAGGTTTTGAAGATTTAAAACTGGCTCAAAACTAACAAGGCAAGCAAAGATGAAATTGTCAGAAATATGATCATTCTGATGTAGGAGATGTTTGATAAGTATTGGGAAGAAATGAGTGATATTTTTGCAACTGCAACAGTTTTTGATCCAAGTTCATGTGAAGTAAAGATGAAACACTTGTATTGTAAATTTTGTGTTCTATTTGAACCTATGATAAAACTTCTAAGCCCACATAACCTTCTCGAGAGAAATAGTCACAGGAAATATATCAACAAAGTGGAGTTAATGAAGGATAAAAATGAAGTTTTACGAATTATGATGTAAGAACTTTCTCTTTCTAACTTTTAAAATCCTATAAAGTTCAGCATTTTTTTCTTATTTTTATTTGTATTTCTTTTCAGATTTTCTTTGTTTTTCCCAAAAAAGTGTTGTTGCTAGTGGGAAGACTTACCTGCAAGCATATCTTGATGAACCTACAATAGACATGATGAATTATTAAAGTTTTGATATCCTAAAGTACTGGAAATTAAGACAACTCTCATAGATATGAGTTATATTCAATGGCTTGCGACCTCTTGAGTATTCTGATCACAACATTAGCTTCAGAATCCTCTTTTAGCATTAGATCTTAAGTTCTAGACAAGTATAGAAGCTGACTACTTCCCAAAAATGTTTAAGATTTGATTTGTAGTTGCAGTTGTTTAAAAATATTCGAAGCATATGAAAAAGGTAAATAGATATATAAGATCCATATTACATCCTTTAGACTTGTTTTATCATTAAATAGTATGTTGGTTAACATATTCACATTTTCTAAGGATGAATCTGATGGTGAAGATGACACACTTTCCGTTTTTTTTTGTATATATGGAAACATATGTGGGAACGGATAAAAGAATTGATTTGGCTGCCTATGTCAGCATACTGCACTTACATTTTCAGTTGCACATCCAGAGAGAACTCATGGGTTAAGCGTGTTTGAGATGGAATAATCAAAGAATGGGTGACCTACCTGGAAGTCATTCGCGGTACCGTGTGAGTTAGAAAAAAAAAACGGGGAATGGTCATGTGGTGATTGCAAGGTTAGTATATCATGACTTTCGAGTCTCTCGGTTAACGCACCGACCTTCGGACAGGGGTGGTGCCCACGAGCCCGATTGAGGGATGGGTGAATCATCAGTAAGGGCGATTGGGGCGATATAAGTGGTATCAGAGCTGGTTAGCCATCCCAGTGCTGGCCTGGGAGGCGTTCTGGGACTGGTCGTTGTGTGCAACGAGAATGTTGCACTCTGTGAGTGGGGGTGAATTGTAACATCCCGATTTCTGGTATATATGAAAACATATGTGGGAAAAGTTAAAAGAGTTAATTTGGCTACCTATGTCACCAAAGTATACTTACCTTTAAGGTTAACCATCCAGAAAGAACTACAGGGTTAAGGTGCTTGAGCTGGAGTAATGGAAGGATGGGTGACCTTCCGGAGCTGGAGTAATGGAAGGATGGGTGACCTTCCGGGAAATGATTCGCAGTATCGTGTGAGTTAGGAAAAAACACGGAGAATGGTAATTGCAGGGTCAGTATATCATGACTTTCGAACCTTTTGAATAATGCACCGACCGTCAGACATGGGTGGAACCCACGATCCCGATAGAGGGATGTGGGATTCATCAGTAAGGGTGGACGGGGCGTTATAGAAATCGAAGGTTGATAAAGAATGAGTTTGATTTTTTTCCTTTGCACTCAATTTCTTGAACTCGAGTTTACTTTTATGTTATTTCTTTCTAGAATTCTATATCGGTTTGATTTGAAGTTTTGAACTGTTTTTGACGTTTTATTGCATTTGTTGCATCTCTTACACTTGGAGTTGATATTTTAGTATGATGAGTGAAGAAATTTTTGTTTTGGACCAAAACCTTTTGATAGTGGCCCACTGGCCGGACCTACTAACTAAACATACACAGCGGGGTGGGATAGGATTGGCCATTTTTCACCATCACCCGTGACAGGCTGGACCGCACCGCCCATTTACAAAACAGGACAATTGCGGAACGAGCCATTTCGACATGGTCCGGCTCGTCTGACATCTCTAGCCATACCTTCATGGGAAGATGATGACAAGGCCTTTGTGCTAGAGAGTTTTGTCAGAAGTTAATAAGGTTTTCTCAAGGTAATAGGAGCATGGAGGATTATTACTAAGAAATGGAGTCCTTCATGATTAATATTGGTGTGGATGAAGATCTAGATACCACCATGGCAAGGTTTTTGGGAGGACTTACGCGTGAGGTCCAAGACTGGCTGGAGATTCAATATTACTAGAACATTTAGTAGATGTTGAAAAACGCCATCCTTATTGAACAACAAATCAATAGGATGGGTTACAACACTATGCAGCCATATGGGCCTTAACTCCAGATCAAGCGAAGAAGATGATGACAAAGCCTTTTTGCGACCTAAATATGAGTCCAACACAGTCATACCGAGTCAAGATACCAAAGGCTAAGCGCCTGCCACCACGTCAAGGTTCCAAGATATGAGATTTTTCAAGTGCCAAGGGATTGGACACTATGCTAATGAGTGCTCCAACAAAATGATTATGGTCATCTTGGAGAATGGTGAGATTAAATCAGAAGAAGAGGATCAAGGGGTTGGCTCGGAGGAAGAACAAATGGATTATCCAGCCCATCGATAACTTCTTATCACAAGGCAATCTTAGAGTCTCCAATCCAAGAATGAAGAACATGAGAAGAGGGAAAACCCTGTTCCACAATATATGCCATGCCCAAGAAAAGGTGTTCAGTTTGACAGTAGATGGAGGAAGCTGAAAAATGTGGCTAGCAATACACCCAATGCCTTACCAGATACAATAGTTAAATAAAGAAGGAGAGGTCCACATAATCAATCAGGTCATAGAACCCATTACCATTGGGAGATATGAGGATGAAGTCCTTTCTGATGTCCTACCAATTGAAGCCGGAAAATCCTTCTGAGAAGACTAGTGCAATTCGACCGAAAGGTTACTCATGATGGCTTCACCAACCACCACTCCTTTGAACACCGAGGAAAGAAGATCACTTTGGTGCCTTTGACTCCACAAGTAGTGCATCAAGACCAAGTGATCTTCAAGCAAAAAGATAAAGAAACCAAACTGGATCATTTCACTAAAGCGTCCAAGGGAAGTGATTCCAAATTGGTAAGCGACTCAAACTTCTTGTCAAATCTAGTAATGGTAAGAAGGCTTTCTTCTCTTAGTGGTCTTTACTTCTCTTTGTAAACAAAGCGACACTAATGAACTCTTCTAACATTGCACCAGTGCTACTGAATGATATTGAGTATTTTTGCAAGGTTTTAGGGATGTCGTTTCAGAAGAACACCCAAGTAGGATTCCACCCATCCGGGGAATCGAGCACCAAATACACTTTTTCCCTGGTTCTTCTTTAGCAAAACGACCATGGAATTTGCATATAACCATGCCAATCATTCGTCTACGAATTTTTCTCCCTTTGAGCTTGTTTATGGTTTCCAACCATTTTGACCTTTAAATCTTATGTCTTTACCTATGAGTGAAACACCGATCACAAATGGAAAGAAGAAAGTAAAAATAGTGAAGCAACAGCATGAAAGGCTCGAGTGAACATTGAGGCTAAGAATAAGGTCTATGAGAAACAAAAATTACAAAGGCCCGACAAAACCGATCTTTAGTGAGGGTGACCTACTCTGGATTCACCTAAGGAAGGAAAATTTCCCGGTTGAAAGAAAATCCAAGCTCATACGTAGGATTGATGGACCATTCAAAATCATCAAATGGATCAACAACATGCCTGCCAACTTGACCTCCAAGGTAAGTACAATGTGTCTTAAAGTTTTAATATAGCTGACCTTTTCCTTTTTTTGGCAGATGCTCCATATTTGAGGGAAATGCTTTTCAAAAGGTGGGGGATGTTGTGATCTTGACAGGCTCAACTAATGGCCATAAGGACTTGAGTGAACTACCAATAAAGATAGGAGTGGAACTTCAAGATCCGGGCAAAGGAGACCAGTGTCAATACCCGACCAACTCAAACTTACCAATCAAATCCTTAATGAAGCAATGCATCTTACGATTGGCCCAATGGCAAGATCGAAAACCAAGAAACTCAAGGATGCCATAAGCCTACTCTTTGCTGACCAAGTGGGATGATCTTCTTAAGTACACCAAGGTATTCTGATCTTGCTTTAAGTTAAGGCCAAAGAAGGATTAGCCTTATCCCAAAAGGTGGAGATCTACCAAAACTGTGTGAATGGCGAGTTTAAGAGCTGTTCAAGCTATGCAAGTTCGAGTTTAGCTTCCTACGTTGCATTGTTTTTTCAATTTCCTAGTTTCAATCCTTTCCTTTTCTCAAAATTTTATTTGCAATAAAACCAAAAAATTGTATGCAATTAAACTATTCAGTCTTTTTGATAAAAACTTTGTCTAAAATTGAGAGTGAATCTCAGTTGTTCCAAGTGAAAAATTATGTTTATTAGCATTTAGTATCTAACAACAATTATTGCCGACTTAGTGTGTCATATCTAAGGACAATTGACAAAAATATCAAGGGCCTTCCACATCCCTTCTGCGACCTATCAATCCACTTCACCTTGTTTTTGGTAGCTAGTAGCTCCATAGTTCTAAGATTTAACCAACTCGCTAACTGAAGAGTGAATTCCTTGGGAATTTCATCTCAAGTGCTCATCAAAGACCACATATCAAGTCAGCATCTTCTTCTTACCTTCAAGATCATACAACCTGAAGCCTTCAAAACAAATATGCACATTTTCGCTTTGGATCCGCTCTAATATATTGTCACTTGGAACTAACATGTAAACCGAACATAAAAATATCTTCAAGTTTAATAGATAAAAATATATCTCAGTCCACACTTTTTCAGATAATTTTTCCCCCGAAATCTTCTTGGCGATCTATTGGTTAAATAAACTTTCATGTTTACTACCTCGTCCCCCAACTGCTTTATAAGCATTTCATTTTGACCTCAAACACTTTACTTTCTAAGCAACCGTACGGTTTGATGAGGACATCAAGTCATCATCATCCAATGATCATGAAGAACAATGCCCACAAGCCGACCAAGATCCTTGGATAAGACCAACTAAAGTATACCAACAACAGAGGTCTCTTTCTTCGAGCACACCGACCAGACCATAAGGACTTAAGCAACAGTTCAACTTTTTCTAGAAACTTAACTCATTAAAGAATCACGGAGAGAAAGAATGGGTCAAAAGTTTTCCACATGAAGAAGATATAATTTAACTTACAAATCGATGGACTTCTAGTGGACCAGAAAGAGACCAACTTGCATGTATTGAAGTATTCCAATCAAATCAGGAGGAAACACTTGAAGATATCAACAATATTGACATCAAGGGACTTCAAAAGGAAGAATTCATCAAGACCTCATGTTTAGTGAACAAGAACCAGCTCGAGATACTCCAGCTTCTAACCGGCCAACTCAGGCCCCAATCAAGTATCTTTGATTTATCATGTGTTTGTGCAATTAAACCAACGTATCTCAGTGGTCAGCAGGGACACCAAGGACCACAGTTCGAGCCTAAAACAGAATGTGGACATCTTAGTTAGTTTTATTATTCTTTTTGCAAACTTCCTTTTCTTGTGTTTTGAAGGCTTAGTAGTTTCATTTAAAAGTCAGGTTGTTTTTAGTCTTTCATGTTGTTTTTATGATTTGTGTCGACTTAAACTAGGTCTAACTGATAGGATCACTTTATACGGTCCCCTTGCAGCCTTGTAATTATTCAACCTTTTCTGATTAATAAAATATCGACTCTTTTCTAAAGATTGAAGTCGCCAGCTGTTCTCAACTCTTGCTCTGTTCTTTGCGTGTGGAATAAACATAGATAGAGTATTATTTCTGCATCATAATCTCTATGGTGCCTTCAATCAATCTCGTCCAGCATCGATTGTGGAATCAAGTTTTCTTGTTCGATAGCTGATTGTGAAATCAAGTTTTCTTGTTCGTTTTCTGTTTCTATTTCAATTGATTATAAATTAAGTAAAAAAAACCATAAGAAACCATTTTCTTCTGTTTTGTGTTTTTCTTTTTTGTTTTCTTGCTTAATTCACATCTTATAAAAAAAAGGAAGTTATGATTTTCAATCGGTATTTGTTTAAGTTGTAAATCTCACCAGTGTTGATTTGTTGCAGACCCTAGGGTGGCTAGGTTGCTGTCGTGAGTTAGGTTAATCTCTAGGGAAATATTGAAATTCCATTTCATATTTTCTTTTCTTTTTGCATTTAAGTAGATTTTCCGTATTATTGTTTCTTGTTGCTGTCGATTATATTTGATAATCATAAAAAAAAAAAAGGATATAACACCATTTCTTTTATTTGCATTTTTGTTCATTGTTTGCATCATAATTTTTTTATTGTAGAAAGAATTTTCCAATTGTGTGTTTAGTTTGTTTTCCTTCTCAAATTATGTGGTATGTTTGATTTGCTTGTTGTTTTTATTGAGTATACGGACCTCCAAGAGATCAGAAAGAATAATGGCTGAAGAAGACACTTGGGATTAAGAAATTGATTATGAGCAAAGCTTGAGTGATGAGAATAAAAATTACATAGAGAATACATAGTCAGAAGAAGATGATGACTATGGGCATGAACCGGATAGAGGAGAGCCTGAACCTGACCCACCAGGTCAATTCTGAGACCACTCAAAGCAAAAGAGATGGTATGAATAAGTAAAAGAAGAAGAAGAATGGGGAGGATCAGATTAGGATGAAAACAAACCTAAGGGAAGAGTCATGCAGTGAAGATAATAGCTCTCAAGGAGGATATGAAGAAGACACTGACCATGGAGATGTGCAGCCTTTATATAGCACATGGAGATCCAGCTATCACACTTCACGCGAACTTAAACATGAGGTAACTTATGATTCTCAATATAAATCAATGCTAAACCTGGTGTCTATGCATTTTTCAAATAAAAGAAGAGACTATCTCCAATGGGAAATCAGTATAAATGAGTATTTCAGATACTATTCTATTCCAATAAGCAAGAGGCTTACTTATTGTTTAGATCAACTAAAGGGAGATGCCAAAAGATGGTGATACCAGGAAGAGGGTTACAGATGGTACTACAAGGAGCCAACCATACGAAATTGGTGGCAACTAAAGCTGATAATGAGAGCGAGATACGCCCACTCAACCAAGCACCAAGGTAAGCATTATGTCCCTAATAATAATCCCTTTGAACTGACAAGCTATAAGTTTAAAGACAGGGAACACATTGATAAGAATAATCCACAGAGAAGAGCTTCAAAATTCAAAGAGTAATGTTGTGCAAGCAAGCAAGAGGAACTCGCCAAAGGAAATTCATCAGAAGCTGAGTCCAAACATCAAAGGACAGTCAGGATAAGAGAAGAAGTCAGCCTTATTTCCAACACAAAAGAGAAAACAAAAGGCTGCAACACCTAAGAGTCGACCGAATGACACAGAGATAAGTACCTCCATAAATTTTCAAAATTTTGATAAGATTTTTGATAAGTTAACACTCTTGATTAAGTCCAAGGGAGTTGAGAAAGGTCTAGGTACTAAAGTGGAATGTGAACCAACTAATTGCTGTGATCCGCAAGTAAACAAGGCGCTTGGAATTATCTCAACCTCTACAACTGAAAAGGTACAAGCTCAACTATGTCCCTTTGATTACAATGATTCCATGACTGCTACGATGCACTTGCCTTTCTCCAGAACTGTTGAGACAGATACAGGACCTAGAGATATGATGAGTTCATCGAAGCACAATCCCCACTTGTACCAACCGTAAGGCAAGGACCAAGGACCAGATCAGGAACACGAGTGCTAAGAGAAGAATTCAACCAAGCTATTGAGGCTCTACTAAGCATTCAAGAAAAAGAGGACAACAATTTCAAGACTACGGTTCAAGACCATGAGGAAGAAGCTTAAACCATTCAAGTCAGACCAACCAATGGGTTAGCTCTTCTCCAAACAAACAAGGAACTTTCCTTATTCACCATCACGCCAACTTAAGGGCCAAACCAAGGTGAGCGGTTCAATTTCAGTTATTTGTCTAACTAGTTTCTTGTCTTTGGTTTATTTCAGGTTCAGTTATTAGCATATGTTTATTTCAATTCTTAGTCTTTTCTTTTAGTCATGGCCGAGTTTGTTGTTGCCATTTATAGCAAGTCTCAAATGAGTCTATGTAGTGTCGTTTTGTTTCAAGAACCCTAGAAGGGCAAAGCTGCATTGGACTCTTATAAAGTCCCCTCTAAGCAGTCGTGTATCTTTAACCTAGTATCAATAAGCAACCAAACTTTCTTCCTTGTGAAGCAGCCGCAAGCTCTTGTTCTTGCAAAGAGAGATCGTGTGAAGCCATCTCTTGTTCTTGTCTTATCAAAGCTTAGTCCATAAAGCTTTGGGGTGACTTCGTTTCCATCTTGTGTTCTTGTCCATCCCATCCAACGACTTAACCAGAGAGAGTTACACAACCAGCTGGTCAAGTTCCATCATCAATCCACTTTGCATCCATTCCTTGTTCGAGTTGGGAGAGTTACACAACCAACAGCTCGGATCCATCAACCTATTCTAGCCCTTGTGCCCGTATCAGGATAAAAAACCCACCACATTGGTGTTAAGTCTTTTCCGAGAGGTGGAGAGCAAGCAAACCGAGCTTTAGAAGAGAGTTCCACCTGAACAAAGTCCAATGAAGCCTGGATCACAAGACACACAACAAACAGGTAATTCATCTATTCATTTGTCTACTCAAGAAAGTTTGTTATACATGTCAAGGCATAGGACACCTTGCTAAAGTATGTCCAACTAGGATATTAGAAAATGACACATCTCAAGAGTTGAAAAAGGATTGTCAAAATTCTGTCAAAGCAGCTTCCCATGTTTCTAGTACTAGCATAATACACATGTATTTATCCAAGAGTGCTGAAACAGGTTTAGGTATGACAAGAGGGGAATTGGAGGCATCAGAACAAGGCGTTACTTATTCAGAGGAAGACAAGGAGGTTATACACGAGGTTAAAGCACTTGTTGAGAAGACCCAAAACAATGTGTTAAAGCATGAGCTCAAACCGGAGCTAACCAACAAGTGTGAGCAGAAGATAGAGCACTATAATTTTTCTCAGCTTTCAACAATATTTGGAATAATTTACTATAGATGCCACAAAAAATGCCAATATGCTGTAACTTGCCCATTAAAAAAAAACTAAATTACTAAGAGAGAAAATTGGATTATCTAAAACAAGTGATAGAGTTTGATCAATTAAACTCTAGTTGTAGTATAATGCACTTGCTTTTGTCAGAAGGATTTACAATATAAGAACAAATATAAGTCAGTTTATTCTTACTATTCTAAGGTCAGATATAATGCACTTGTTCTTGCCAACAAGATATATGCAGGTACATATTCAGAGATAGAGGGCAAAGCACAAAATTTTGTGAAGAATAGAATGGAGTCAGCCTTACTTAAACCACCAAGGAACCAAGAGCTTGAAGATGTTCCAACTGTAGCTATTGTAATTAAACCCAAGGATGATCAATGTCCTAGAGGAGAAAATAGCTTCAAATAGAGACCACCAGACCAAGCTAAGAACACTGAAATTTTTGACCAGGTAAGTCTTTCTTTAAGGCCAATTGTTTCTCATGACGCCACATCTAGCTTTGAAAAGATTATTACATATAGGAGAGCATGCAGAAACAACTTGTTTAAAGTCGCAAGTAGAAGAAAAAATTGCTGAAACTAGTGGTAAAGGATTCGATTCTACCAGTTTATATTGTCATAAATAATCCATAATGCACTTGTTTCTTGCCCAAAAAGTCGATTTGGATGCAGGAAGCAAAGAGGAAAGAGAAAAAGGAGTTTCGTCTGAAGAGGACTTGCCATTCAACTAGCTCAAAACCAAAAAAGAAGTGTGCCAATGATGATCAATGCCACCCCTACCAAAGGAGAAATTGATGAGCCAGGCCATAGAAAAGGAGCTATTTCGTCTTACCTACTTAAAGGAGACCTACCAGACATGCCAAACACCCACAATTCTCAAGCATATTAAGTAAGACCTTATACTCTCAAATAAGAATGAAATCTAACTTGCTCTCTATTGGTGCAGGTCATATAGTTTCGAGGTCGAAACCATTTCAAGAGGGAGCGTATGATAAGGAAATCAAGTTATCATCAACCAAGGATCATGAAGAACATGCCCACAAACAGTGCCGGCCCTGACCTAAAGCTGATAAAGCTGGAGTTTTAAGCGACAAAATTATATTACATAGTGGTGCTATTTTGGCTTAGATGTGATGAGTTCGATCTACAATAGAAGGAATCTCTTATATTAAATTTTCTTTAAGGAATGGACTAATTTTTTTTTTGTCTTTGGGTTTTAGGCGTCAAAAGACTACAGACCGGCACTGCCGACAAGCCAACTAAGAACCTTGGAGAAGACCAACTAGAGTGTACCGACGACATAGGTCCCTTTCTTCGAGCACACCGACCGGACCATAAGGAGGTAAGCTACAATTCAACTTGTTACAGAAACTTAACTCATCGAAGAATCACATAAGGAAAGAATATGTCCTAAAAATTTCCACATAAATAAGATATTCAACTTACAAATTGGTGGACTTGCACTGGACCTGCAAGAGACCAACTTGCACATATTGAAGTATTCTAATCAAATCAGGAAGAAACACTCGAAGATAACAACAATCTAGACGTCAAGGGACTTCAAGAGGGAAAATTCATCAAAGACCTCAAGTTTAATGGACAAGAACCAGCTCGAGATACTCCAGCTTCTAAACCGGCCAACTCAGACACCAATTAGGTATCTTTGATTTATCATGTGTTTGTGCAATTAAACCAATGTATCTCAGTGGTCAGCATTGACACCAAAGACCACATTTCTAGCCTAAAATAGGACGTGGACATCTTAGTCAGTTTTATTATTCTTTTTGCAAACTTTAATTTTCTTGTATTTTGAACGCTTTGTATTTTTCTTTTAAAGTCCTGTTGTTTTGAGTCTTTCTTGTTGTTTTCATGATTTGTGTCGACTTAAACTAGGTATAGCTAATAGGACCACTTTATAAGGTCTGCAGCCTTGTAATTATTAAACCTTTTTGATTAATAAAATATCGACTGTTTTCTTAAGATCGAAGCTGCCGGCTGTCTTGAACTCTTTATAATGCCCTGTCTGCCTCTACCGGTGAGTCATCCACCCATCTATCGGGCTCGTGGGTCCACTCCTGTCCGATGGTCGGAACGTTATTTGGGAGACTCGAAAGTCATGATCTACTATCCCTGCAATCACCGCATGACCGTTTCCCGTGTTTTTTCCTAACTCACACGGTACCGCGAATGACTTCTCGGTAGGTCACCCATCCTTTGACTACTCCAGCTCAAGTACGCTTAACTCTAGAGTTCTCTCTGGATGGTTAACCGAAAAGGTAAGTGCACTTTGGTGACATAGGTAGCCAAATCAATTCTTTTAACATCTCCCACATATGTTTCTATCTACCAGAAACCAGGATGTTACACTCTTGCTCTGCTCTTTCCATGTGGAATGACCATAGATAGATTGTTATTTTTGTATCAGAGATCCTCTCATAATCTATGTGGTGCCTTCAATCCATCTTGTCCAGCTTAGCTTGTGGAATCAAGTTGTCATGTTAGATAGCGGCTTGTGGAATCAACCAGCGACCATTCACCCTCACCTCTACCTTCACTCGCCATTCATCTCAGCTCAAATAACTTATTTTATGTACTATACAGTGGGAAATTTTCAAAGTAGCACACTTTACGTGTTTGTCACAAAATAGCATACCAGAGTGAGTATGATAAAAATTGAATTCATTAAAGAAGAAAAATACTGTTATACTCTTACTTTTTATTCGTTTATTCTCAATTCCGTAATCATAAACCCTAAACCCTAAAACCCAAAATCTATACTATAATTAATGACTTATAAACTTAAATTCATTAGTTTAATTGTCTTTAAGCCATTTAATAATGCTATTTTTGTTATTTTCACCATAGTGTGATATTTTTGTGACAAAAAGATCAAAGTGTGATATTTGAAAATATTTTTCTTACACTGTCAATTTAAAAAAACTAGGGAGACTACGAGGATAAGTAATGGAGTTAGCAAAAGATTAAACATTTTTTCTATGAGGATTGTGAACTAAAGCAAGACCGAATATATCATATAGGAGCTGCAACCATGCCTCCATGAGGTGAAATGATATTGAAATTGGTGTTAGTTGCTGCTTGTAGTGGGACATATGGTCATCAATTCAATTTTTCCATCGTTAAAGTTTATCAATCAAAAGCTAAATTTTGTCGACAACGCTGTTATATTTATCTTTCTGCCAAAAGTCCAGTTATTAGAAGAATTTGGAGTCTCCCTCTTTTTTAGAGATGGTACTCTTGGGAGAAATATTATAACAATGTTTATGTTCAAGAGTTTCTCTCTTTGGTACAAGTTTTTTTGCTGTTGCGGATTATGTATGTAGTAAGTTTATTTGGTTTGGATATCCAGAGTTCTTCATGGGAAGTGGATTTTCTCCTACCATTGTCAACCTTTTTACACTTATTCAAGCCTTCTCTTTTTGTAAACATATATGCTAGAAATCTGAAGGATGTGGCAGAACAACGGTCTGGAGTGGTGCAGTAGAGGCTCTTAGGAGTCCACCTAGATTTGGATATGTGTTAGCATGCTACTTGATGTAAAATCACTCTAAAAGATTCACTTTAAGTTGGAAAATGAGATAACTCTTTATTTTAATAAGTAGCTTAACTAAAGGTAACAAAACAATGTATCATTTGGTCTCACAAAAGTTGCAGAAGGTTCTTGATATTCTGGTTGATCCCTGGGATATTATACACCAAAATGGATTGGGGGACCACATGGTCATACAAGAGTTATGATAGGCTCTTGATATACAGTTAGATCAATGAATATTACACACTACTGATCGGCATGTTCACAAGGAACACAAATGAGAATCCCTATCCAAATTCCAAAAAAATAAAAATATAACACTGACCGTCCCTACAAGTGGGCCATATGTCCTCTCTTGGCCCGTGGGCCCACTCTTGTCTGACGACTGGTGTGTTATTTTTTCTAAAGCTCGAAAGACTTGTTTACTGATCCTGCAATCACCACATGACCGTTCCTCATGTTTTTTCCTCATTCACATACCAAAAATCATTTCCCGAGAAGTCATCCATCCTTTGACTACTTCAGCTCAAAAACACTTAACCTTGACATTCTTTCCAGATGTATAACTGAAAAGATAAGTACACTTTGGTGACATGTCCTTTCCATAATCATATCATTTCTACTTTAGATAATGATAGAAAAATATATATGGCAAAACAACCATAACATTTTTTTATATATTTTTTCCGTTTATGTCTTTTTGCAATGGAAATAAGGATTAAAAAGTGAAATTAGAAAAGAGGATGAAATTATATGAAGAAGATGAGTCGAAAACCAAACCTAGAATGGTGCTCTGATAACAAATGATGGAAAATCACTTCCAATAATTTGTCACTCTAAATTTTCTAATGGTATAACCTTTGACTTTAATAAGTGGTAGACTAAAAGAAATAAGGAGGTGGACCGTTTGTTCGTACAAGAATTTTGGAGGTTCTTAACATTCTGGTTGAGCCCTTGGATATGACAATAGATAAATAGATCAAATGGTCGCGCAAAATTTTTGGAATGCTTTTGATATACCAGTTTGATCAATTGATATTACACACCAGATATCAACATGTTCATAAGAAAAAGAACTGAGAATCACTCTCAAAATTCTAGAAATTAAAAGTCATCTTTTTGTTTCTTAAGTGGTTTTACAAACTTGTGGTAAACAAAATAGACAAATAAATTGCCTTAAATATAAGATTTAAACTAAAACCAAATTTAGTCGTCGCCAACCGCATGTCGTCTGTGATGCCGATACTATGCTTTATAACGTCAAAGCAGCTTGGAAAGATCCATCGGCCTCCGGTTGCGGGTGGTTCTTCAGCAACCAATCTGGAATCACTATGCAACAAGTCTCAATCCGCATCTCCAACACTGGGTCGCCTCTGATCGCGGAAGCCTGTGCTCTTCACCACACGATGAATCAAGCTTGCCGACTAGGTTACTGGAAAACCATGTTTACCTCAGACTCGCTTTCACTTGTCAAGGCCATTCAATCGGACTTTCCACCGAAGGAACTCCACATGATGCTACAAGATATTCATCTTCTTCTCTCTTTTGACTTGAAAAGCTCTTATGTTCTGTTCATCCCTAGAGAAATCAAAATTTGGACTGACTTTCTAGCTAAAAATTTGTATTATTCTTATTAAATCATGTTGTTTTGAGTCTTTCTTGTTGTTTTCATGATTTGTGTCGACTTAAACTAGGTATAGCTGATAGGACCACTTTATAAGGTCTGCAGCCTTGTAATTCTTGAACCTTTTTTATTAATAAAATATCGACTGTTTTCTTAAGATCGAAGCCACCGGCTGTCTTGAACTCTTTATAACGCCCTGTCTGCCTCTACCGGTGAGTCACCCATCCATCTATCGGGCTCGTGGGTCCACTCTTGTCTGATGGTTGGAACGTTATTTGGGAGACTCGAAAGTCATGATCTACTATCCCTGCAATCACTGCATGACCGTATCCCGTGTGTTTTCCTAACTCACACGGTACCGCGAATGACTTCTTGGTAGGTCACCCATCCTTTGACTACTCTAACTCAAGTACGCTTAACTCTGGAGTTCTCTCTGGATGGTTAACCGAAAAGGTAAGTGTACTTTGGTGACATAGGTAGCCAAATCAATTCTTTTAACCTCTCCCACATATGTTTCTATCTACCAGAAACCAGGATGTTACACTCTTGCTCTGCTCTTTGCATGTGGAATGACCATAGATAGATTGTTATTTTTGTATCAGAGATCCTCTCATAATCTATGTGGTGCCTTCAATCCATCTCGTCCAGCTTAGCTTGTGGAATCAAGTTGTCATGTTAGATAGTTGCTTGTGGAATCAACCAGCGACCATTCACCCTCACCTCTACCTTCACTCGCCATTCATCTCAGCTCAAATCCTGAACTGTGTGTCATAAGATTTGGTGGAATATCAATCTTATATCATTATAGCACGACTCATTCTTTCACTAGCCCTGTTTAGCTGTGATATTTTACTCACTGTGGAGTGTCTTTGAGTACCATGTTCTCTATAGAACTTAATTCAGTAACTCTCCGTCAGTAGATTATGAAGTTTGCAAATAACTCAGATTTTGGTTTTAAGAAGTACACTCAAACCTTCTCAGAGAAGTTATCGATGAAGATGAAAAACTACTCCAATCTTCCAAATGTCAGTTTTCGAGTTGGAACTCACATATCGGATTGAACATAATCTAAAAGACCTTTTGTTGTGTGCTGTCCAACTTTAAAAAAACTTTGGACTACTTTCCTATAACTCATAACTTGCAGAAATCTTACAATGTTTTTAACCCGTCCAGCAGACCTCTTTTGTGAAGTTCGGTATGTCCATGTTCTCCCGATCCATATGCATATGCTAAATATTTTTATTTTCCAATTCAAACTCTGGAGCAGAAACTCATCCTAAACTACTCTTCCTTCTAAATCATAAACAATTTCATATGTCGTATTATCCTTCATCATAATCATAGCTCCTTTACACACATTTAAAACGTCTTCATCTTTATATGCTCTGAACTTGGACCCGGCCGTTTCCATGAAGTGTTTCCAAGGAGACAATATTATTTTTCCACTACTGGAACATGTCTAACATCAGTTAGCATTCTGATGATACAATTGTGCATTCAGAACTTCACATACTTGGTACCAATGGTGTTACACACTATATTACTAGCCAACTGAACTGAACCCATGTTCCCATATTTATACTCCTCAAACCATTCTTTATGAGGAGCCATATTGAATGATGCATTCGTATCTAGAATCCATGAATTTGTTTTGACTTCCCGATGTTATAGCAAGCATAGTATTCTCAAATTTTTCTTATGAATCTTCTTTATTCCGAACCACATCCGAACCACATCTTCAGAACTTGTTCCTCATGTGTTCTGTCTCCTAGCAGGATAATCTCGTTTGGAGTGGCCCCTCTTTCCACAACTATAGCTCATCGAATTATTTCCAAGTTTAGATTTGGACTTGTCTCTAATGGCCACTTGTTTCTCTTTTATGCCTTCTCCTTTGATAATCGGAACTCATGCATAATTCATCAACGCGAGACTTGGCAACCATAATAGTGTTATGTCGACATTCACAATGAGATTTCAGCGCACAACAAACTGATACAATCTTATAGTCATTTTTTATCAAATGTGATAGCCATCAACAAGGTCTCATACTCTGGAGGCAGAGAATACAACAAGATCATAAAGAGATATGAAAACGGCGCAGGACATTTTCAAAATAACTTTTTCTTTTCACACATTATTAAAACACTTAAATATCATAAATGAAACATCAAGAAAAATTACCAAAAAAGGTGAAATTAAAATAGCTAGAAGTCTCAAACCCCCTGAACGACATAAGACATTACGAAACGGGAAAACAAAAACAAAGCTATAAGTAGCGAACTGATGCAGGGAGTTCAATCCATGAATTGTAACAAGAAAGCAACAAGAGGTTGTTATTATCTGGCTAACACTTCTGGATCTTTGCATGCGGCCATTTATGGCCCGAGACGATAAGGACCATCTCCCATGTAATGACCATCCATGTATAGAGCTGCGTGGTGTTGGTGCTGCAGACCATCCATCACCATGAACTGCATGTCTTCGGACGGTTTCCAGTGGCGTTTTCTTTGGTTTATGAACCAATTGTTGATTTGTTTCTGATCTAGCCCGGTTGATTCTGCCAATGCCACCTTCTCTGATTCCTGCCACAACTCAAAGCAGAGGAAGAATTATCACTTTTGTAGTAGTGATCATTGCTTAAAAAAGCTAGATTAAATCATAAAAGAAATAATATAAATATGATGGATGAAAGTCAGACGATATATTAATAAAGTCTGCTTCTTTGAACAATTCTAATAATTTAATGAAATATTTAATATATAAATTAGTCATCTAGGCTCGTTAGCCATTAGAGACTTAAATTAGTCACAAATTTAAATTAGAAGAAAATTTGGCATTTATGATAGAGGAAGAAAGCCTCGTATCTTGTCTAAGTGAACTTAAAATAGTAATAATGAAAATATTTTTGAACAAAAACATTTATAAAAAAGGTGGGGATGAAAATAAAAATTCTGGAAATTCTAAATGACAAATTATCTTCTCTGATTTCCTGTAAACCATTGAGGAAACTCGTATAATTCAGTTTTTTTAACCAACATGCACTCTATAAATATGATACTCAGCTCATTCAACTTCTCTTGTGACAGTAAACCTTCTTAATGATGCACCTCCCAAACAAAGAATCCAAACACATAAATATTAGATTAAATAGATGGATAAACTTAACAAACTATGTCCTGCCTCTAATTTTTCACTTTATTGTGGCTTCAGACAACTGATTATTTTTTCTCAAACATGAAGCATGGCTCTGTTAGTCATCACTATGTAATCTGAAATTTTATATTTTCTTGTAACAATATATTTATATCTATACTAGCAACCAAAAAAAAGTCATTTATATCGATCAGACGACAAAATATGTGTGTGTGTGTGTGTGTATATATTAATATTAAAGCCTCTTTTTACTATCACTACAGTCGGTTAGATTGTTAATTTCCTTGAATTGATATACATACTTAAACCTAATAGATTATTTCACAATTTAAGCTTACGATTAGAAATATTATTGTCAGTAAGTGATGTCTATACACTATAGTGAACAGGTGTATTATATGTTAGAAAAATATGCAATGCGCACAAAGCTTTGAACAAAATTGGCCGACAAAGAGCCTACTCGGCCTAA
>OVBB01000309.1:0-28994 GCA_900406415.1 Isatis lusitanica
CCCATGCTTAAAATCCCGAAGCCCCGTGCTTAAAAATCTCCAAGTCCCGTGTTTAAAATTCGCCAAGCCACATGCTTAAAAATCCCCAGGCCCCGTGCATAAAAATCCCCAAGTTTTATGCTTAAAAATCCCCAAACCCCGTGCTTAAAATCCCCAAGCCCCATGCTTAAAAATCTCTAAACCCCGTGCTTAAAAAACCTCAAGCCCTGTGCTTAAAAAGTCCCAAAGCCACAAGTGTAAATTCCTCATCCTTACAAATCCCAAAAGCCACAAATGATGATCCAGCCCTTGGGACATCCAACCTTCCCAAAATACATGATTTGTGTCAGGATCACCCATAAAAGAATCTCGGCTATCCAGGATATGGTTGCTAACAGAAACGTTACCACGATACAGTAATGGTGTAGCCACCACCGAAAATTGTGGACCTCTAACATTGACTAAGTCATATGTTCTTATATCTTACAGGGGAAGTATAATGATTAAGAAAATTTTAGTAATAGATCTTCCAGATATAGTTGTAGGTTGCCATAAGGGCTAAGTCGTCTTTTATTCCGTCTGTCGAAAACAGTAATGTTGTCAGAGTCCACTATTCAAGGTATTTTGCCAATTAATCTTCCATCATGTATATTGCTGCAAATAACTCTTAATAAAACTTACTCCTTTCATTTTTAAATAAGAAAGATAATCTCATAATCCGACTCCAACTTGTAAAATCACTTATTGGTCAATGGGCTTAGTTGTCTTTCGAAGCCCTTTCCATTAAATGGCCAATTCATCTCCGAGCAAATGAAAATACGCTTCTTTCGACCATGGAGTTTTTAAAAATGACAAAAATATTTAATTTGGAAGTTAATGTAGCTGCTACTAATATTTCACGATGCCATCAAGTTGAAAACATATATAATTTAATGAGGTTTGTTTGTTCACACTTCACACCAAATGAATCAATGGAATATTTGTTATCAAACAACAACAAAAAAAGTTGAAAAAATATATTGAGGAAGTTGCCATTTTTACAAATTACAAATATTGTTTAAAGCTTCTATTTGTTGAAACAAATAAAAAAATTGTCACAAACACTTGCCAATTGCAGTATGAACAAAAGCAGATCAAGGTTTTTTTTTCAGAAGGCTAAAAAGTTAACGTTGGAAATTTAACTTATAGAACATTCCAATTTCCAATTATCTAGGAGAAAACAAAAAACGACGAGGTTAAAAACGGAATATCACCATAATTAAAACGAGCAAATTACAATTCAGTAAAAAAAATGTTTTACAAAGGAAAAATTACAATTAAACCAAAAAAAAAAAGATAATTCCCCAATTTTTTTGTCCGTGTTCGTTTATTTTTCACTTTGGCCTCAAATTTTCACATTCACCTGAGAGTTTCTCCCGTCGTTGGAACTATGATTCATATTTTCGGTGATCGACGCCAGCTTCTGGAGATTCAGTTTGATAACAGTATCGGCGAACAAACGCGTATCCTCCTCCGTGTTCCCTTCCGGCACATCAACGACGTACGACTCAAGAACAACAGTCCAGATCCGTCCACCTCCCTCGAACCTATGAACAGTCGTCACCGATTTGTAATTCCTCAGCCTGTGTTCGCCTCCAGTGATGCTAAACCCCGTCACTCTCCGGTTGTCGTCGAGGAGATCCAATCTCTCCCTCGACGTGTTCGCTGGAATCCCACTAATCACATCCACATAGCGCGTGCACCCCACTCGCATCTCAAATCCTTCTTCCACGGAACAGCTTTTGATGAAGTGTTTGTAAATCTGCGGCTTATCAAACTGTCTCACGACAGACCAGACGGTTTCCGGTGGAGATTGGATCCGTTGCGCGAGGAGGGAGGAGCAGCGTCCCGGACCGAGCTGGTACGTGTGGAACTCGGTGATTGAGTCAGATAGCTCGGCGAACTCGTCTTGAGTCAACTCAGAAGGAATCATTTGGTGATGGAGAGTAGTGGCTGGTTGAGTTGCTTCTGCTTCTCTGATCGGCTCAGAATCCACCATTGATGTCGAATTTGAATCTGCTTCCGATTTGGGGTCGAATTGAAGAGAAGTTTAATCTGAAAGAGGAAGAAGGGTAAAACTATAAAGCGTTGAGAAAGAAAAAGGTATATAAGAAATTTAATACAGTTGAATTTTTTTCTTTTAAAATCAATGGTTACCACATAAATGCCATTAGCCACTGAATGTTATGTACTTTTATTTGATTATATTTTTGAAACCATGAAAATTAACAAACAAATAATTTAGGCTATTTAGCATCATCTTTTTCTTACAAGAACCTAAATAGTAGGAGTACAATAGATTGTGCACAAGAAAAGGAGTACAATATAAAATAATAATTTAGAGGGGTTGAAAATTTCATTATATGCTCATATATCGAATCATTTAATATTCCAATGCGATTAAAAGTTAGCCATTAGTCTTTGTTTGTGAAGCTAGTAGAATCCTATAATCCTATAAGTCTACCTGCAAGGTTACAACCCCCTTTTTCAGTGATAAAGCTAAATACACAAACGAAAATGGTTGTACAAGTTAAATAAATTTGAATTTATTTCATACAAACTTAAAAAATAAATCAACTAAAACATTATTTCTTAAAACATCATATAAAACTTATTATCTTAATTTCTTGTATGGAGTTTTTTTTTTTTTTTAATACGAGAAGTAAGTGTGAGAATCATCACAGTAATTTATTAGTTTATTTTACATTTATAAAAATATATTATTTTTAATTTTTGCATCTGCTTTTTTCGGTTTCTGAGATTGAGAATTAATTTCGAATGATTAGTAGTATGAGGGAAAAACAAAACATTAAAACCGAAGAACAATCGAAGTTAAGTATATAGATGTTATGTTCTTATGTATATAGATGTTTTTTTTCCTTCATAAAATGAAGTTAAATAATTGGTATGTAAGAAGTAGAATCGAAAAAGATACGTTAGGTACAATCAAACTAGCCTAAAAGTTTGAGAAGAAAAATTAACCCTTGTCAATCAACTTGCGGCGGCGGCGGTGGCGGCGGTGGCGGCGGCTTCAGGCACTAGTTGAGTGAAGTTCGGTTGGAATTGTAAATCTTAGTTACAAAGAATCAAATGGAAAGATCTGATTGAGATGATGATAACAATGGTGGCTTAACCACAGGTTATTGAATTTGGTGAAGTTATAATTTCTAGGTTTAGAGGGTTGAATAAAGTGAGTTTCAGAGATAGAAGAAAGGAAGAAGAAGAAGAAGATTGAAGGGAAAGAAAGAACAAAATGGAAAACAAAAATTGATATGACACGCGTATTTAGGTTTGGAGATTGATTTATTGTTTAGTTAAATTTTTCTATATAAAAAGATTCGGTTCTAAACCGAACCGAATTAAATTTTCTATTACCGATCGGTTTAGTGTTCTTAACCGAATCAAACCGAATTACTCAAACATCGGTTCGGTTTATAACCCATGTGACCCATCGGCCATCGCCAGCTGTTTTCTTGGCGTCTTGCAGACATTTCATTTGAATGTCTATAGCATAATGTATATATACACCTAATCACTTCTACTGGTTTTGATTATTATTATTATTATTATTACTACTTGTAAATTTGTTATTGTTTTGATAATCTGAAAGTACATTTCTGTGAATCCGAAATCTAGCAGTCGATAATGCCATAACATTGTTGTAGTTAATCAGTTCCATATCTCCGGTTATGATGTTTTTCTTTTGTTTATCTCCGGTCCCATATCGTTTACTTTTGCAGTATTATGATGTAACTACTTATTTCCTTATTTTAGTTTTTATTCTCTTCGGGAATAGAGAATAAAGATCAATACATGTTTTAAAATTGTACAAATATTCGAAGTAGCTTAGAAAATTACGATATTGTTTTCTCTTAATTTATTGCGAGTTGACTTATATCATCTATACCACCATATTGTACAGTACTTATGGGAGATCGTTATTTTTTTCTTCTTCTTTCTATTTCATCTTCTACAATCTCCAACAAACTTGAAATGATACGCTAATATTCGAAATTTTAGTTTCAAAAAGAAAATACCCAGCATTTTTGAAAAATGTTGAAGTCTGAACTTAAAATGCAAAACTACGAAACGAAATGACGCCGATATATATATATATTTGAAAATCGGTTTAATTCTCCCCAAACTGTATTAGGCTAAATGTAATTCGTGTATTTATGAAAAGGAGAATATATTCTGGTAAACAATGAAATGGAGCTGACTCAAACTGTCATGATTAAATTATTTGATAACCTTTAGCTTTTCCTAAAGTTAAAGCTAGAAAATAATTCATACACTTATGTACATATATTCTTTTAGCATTACAGATATAATAAAAGTATCATCAAAAACTCCAATTTTCGAATAATATTGATTCTGATCATTGCGAATTTTTTATTCTAAAATTTGGGTTAAAAGAAATCTCAAATGCATATATATTTTTAAAAGAATCCACTGACCAAGTTATAGTGGAATATGCATGTAAAAAAATTTAAAATAAAAGTAGTGGAATATACAGTTATACATATATCTACAGCCACACATTTGTATATTTTGTGGGTAGTTGCTTTATAGTACATCCTAGAAGGTATATGATAAACAGTTTTCTAATCAATTTATATTACATTTTTGGCTTACATTGTTGGAGTTATGATAGATACAGCATATATATACTTAAGAAATAATCAGCATATCTAAAATAGATTTTTAATTCCTACTCCCAAATTAGTAGTTAAACATGCACTATATGAAGACACACTAACTAGACTTTTTGATAGATAAACATGTTTGCTACTCCCAAATTAGTAGTTAAAATGCACTATATGAAGACATACTAACTAGACTTTTTAATAGATAATCATGTTTGCTGATTATCTTAAGCAAAAATTTATTAGTCCTAACTCCTAAGTTTGGTGGATAAGATAACACAGATTCGTTAAGAAGGAAAACTTAGGCTTTAAACGAAATATGAAATAATGCATAGTCCAAACAATAAAGAGTAATTTTAGCAACCCAATAAGCTAAATCGAGACCATTTCTTAGGAGATTTTGTCTTCTTCATCCTTGGCTTGCAAGTTTCATTAGCATCCTTCTTCTTATTCTTCTTCTCCAGTAATGGTTTCTCGATATTTATCTCTTCCTCTTTCTCTTCTTCGATCTTATCTTCTGTCTCCTACATATTATAATAACATGTCTTATCACAATAAGCAAAGTAATAGGGCCTTTTAATAGAGGAAAAAACCCGTAACAAATATGACGAATATAAACAATTTAAACAGAAAAGTGACATATACAATCTGTTAAATTATTATTAATCAAATCTTAAACGATCTGTTACCAAAACCATAATAGACAATCTATATAGTCAGCGATGATGTGAGATAGCATACTTTGCTTTGTTTAGTCATTGACGATCCGTTGCTATATATATATATGATTGATTTTTGTAATGGTTATTTAACTGTCTTATATATATATAGAAAATACAAAAGAGAAATAAAGATATACCCGATGGTTTAGTGGATGTTGTAAGGGAATATGAAAAGGATTAACGTTGCTATTGAAAATGGGTAATGTCTTTGTCAAATCTCTCTTAATCCTTTGGCTTGATGTTTCACCGGACCCCCCAGTTGATGTAGAAGATGCACTGCTAGATTCCAACTCCAAGCATATCTTTTAAACATTACAAAAAACAAAAAAAACAAAAACATTAAACACATCACATATACATACAAAAACAAAAAACACAAGACTCGCTTGATAAAGTACATTTGTGTAATATCCAAAGTGAAAATCATACTTGGAAGAGCCTGGTCTCTAGAGCTGCGATTCTGTCTAGTAACGATCCTTTGAAATAAGCTTCTCGAACGGCCGTGCCTCTATCGATTAATCCACGTGTGATAGACGAGCTCTCATCTTTCCATTTCGGAAGGTTTTGTTGTCTCTCTAGATTCTTTATCTACATTCATCAATCAACATGAAAAACACACAATAAATATTAGCTAGAATCAAACGCAAATTCATCATTGTGATGTGTATTTCTATCATTTTAACTAAAGAAAAACTTGAAGGTGAATTAGAACAATTTACAACGAAATCTAAGTGATCAAGCCTAGAGAGCATAGGCAATGAAGACAGAGAATGTTTTTGTTGCTCCATCGTCTCCATTTTAGACTTGTTATTCTTTTTTTTTTCTCTCGAAACTGTGATACTCTTTTGGTTTTTATAGTGAAGAAAAAGTTATGTAAATAATTAAAAAAAATGTAAGAAGAAAAAGGATAAAGCGGTTATAAGTTCCCTCCTTTTTTTCCTGTTGACACTCTACTATGCAAAGCACTAGTCATACGCTAGTTAGTTATCCGCCACGTGGCATATTTATAATGGGCTTTTACTCCTCTTTTTGTGGCCCAGCCCGTGCTCAACTAAAACGTTACTGAAGAAATAAAATGTCACTTATTATGTTTTCTTTGTAATTATGAGACATTCAAGTGAGAATCTTCAAAGTGCTCTAATAAAATTACCACTGGTGTCGAACTGAAGCCAGTTTAGATTGTGTAAAGAGATACATATTTTTTTCTTGAAATTTAAAAGAAGATAGAATCATCTAAAAAAAGTAAGAATCGAAAGATTAATCAATGGGAACATCAACAAATCTGACCAACAGTTAAAAACCAAACCGAACCGGTTTTATCATCCCAAGCTTGACCTTGTCATCTCATAAGCCAAGAAGCAAGCAGCATTAGCAGGAACACTCCTAGCCATGGCTGGACCAAACCCTTTATACAAACCTTTAACTCCTTCAGCTTTCAGGATCTTCCTAAAAGCATCCATCGAACCCGAGTACTTAGGGTTTTTATAATCGTCGACTTGAAGAACACTCTTCACCACATCGGTCGGGTAAACAATCCCCCAGAAGGATGCACCCGCGACTCCACCAGCCATGATCAATGACCCTTGTCCTAAGCTTGAAGTGTCTGAACCACCTGCCAAGAACCGCTTGAAAGCTTCGTAGGCTGCAAACATCATTGCGTTTCCCGGGACTTCACGGGCCAATGTCGGGACCAAACCTTTGAATAGACCTCGTGCGCCACCTTCTGATCGTAGCACATGACGCGCCACGTCCATTGGTCCACCGTATTTCACGGCTGCAACCACTGAGCTTGTGGTAGAGGAGCCGGCTAGTGCACCTTGTGCTTGCAACCTGGTGGCGAGACAAGAACGAACACACATACAAAGAGACATCTTTTAGTTCTGTTTTTCGGTTTTATATAGTCAGAAACATTTGCAAAAGAACCTCACCTGCATTTGATCAGCTCCGTAGGACAAGCAAGGAACGAGACAGCGAAACCAGCGCCTGCGCCGCACACGAACTGTTGACTAATGGTCAAGGGAACTCCAGGTTCAGACCTAAGCACCGCTTCCATCTGACCTCTCACGGTGAACAAAACCGCGTTGAAGGCAGCAACGGTTGCAAGCGGAGCTCCCATACCTTTGTACAAACCTTTAGGTCCTTCAGCAGCAACGGTCTGCTTAACCGCATCGATTGCACCGGTGTACCTCGGTGGTTGTCCCGGTGTTGGAGCCGGTTGGCTCTGGAGTTTGACCTTGATTGTGTCAAATGGATGACCTACGACTAGCTGAGCCGCTCCTCCAACAGTCCCTGAAGCTAAATCTTTCGCCGCGTCCGCCATCTTCAAGAAACAAAAGATCAACCAAGTTTCTTAGAATCAACCAAAAATCAAATCTTTTTCGTTAACTCTCGACCTAAAACCACTTTAAATAAACAGAATTTCTCAGGATCAGCCAAAATCAAAGCTTGTGATCATGAAGAATCTTCCGACATTTAACTTATGAGCTAAACAACTTAAATCAACCAAATTTCTCAGAATCAATCAAAATCAAAACTTTCTGTTATATAATAATAACTTTTGTTGACCTGAACCATTTCGACTAAGTTTGGTGTAGACAGAACATCTAAGCAAATCCAACTAAACGATTCTAACAGTTCCCCTCAGAAAATAGGATATTTTTTTATTTGTTTCCCGAGAAAGTTGGAGTCTTGTGATCCTCATAACTCTAATGCAATCCAATCATTCCCAAATCGGAGGATTCGGAAGGCAATGAGAGAGCTGACCCAACTCAGAATCTAGAAAATATCTAATCTTTCCTTAGAAAAATGGGATTTTCTCTGAGAAAGTTTGAACCTTTACTAATGCAATCCAACTATCGTCAATTTGGAAGCAGATTGAAGATAAAGTGTCGATATCAGATTTGGAAGAAAAAAAAAGTATTCAACGGAAAGTGATGAGATAATCTGATCTTACCAGGGATTGATTGGAGCAAAGGCAATGGATATGGAATGGATCTCGGAAAGCTTCCTCCAATAACGAAATAAAAACAAAGCAGACGCGGATTCACGGGATAGATTCAGAGACACAAACAAGTGATCAGATTCCAAAAAGATCCAAAAAAAATATTTCAAGTGGACATAAAAGTTTCAATCACTCAAACTGCTTTCTACGCCACAAAGGATGAAGCTTTGCATATGATTTTTTCGATTTATATTTCTTTTTTATCTTTTCTAAGTGGTTGGTGAAAAGTGTTAGATAAGTATATCTTTTGTCCCTCAAATCTCAATAAACATGTCAAATTTGCTGGATGGTCAGAAGGTCAGAAGTTTGATCAGCCTACCTAATTAAGATCAGCCAGCCAAATGGGTGCAACGAGAACCGGATTTTAATTTTGGTTACGTTTCTTTTTTTTCCGGTACAATTGGGGTTAGCTTAGGTTCCGAATTAAAGAAAAAAAAAACAGTCTTTTTTTGTTGCACATTTTTAGGGTTCATGTAATAAAGCATTAGCGTTCATGTTATTTTATAATTTGGATTCAAAGTGTGGAAATTTTGGTTTGGAAAGCCCTACAACAAGTTTCCTGAAACTTATATCCCGTAGCATACAAATTGACACATGTTTTTGCATGTAATTTTAATAAAATTCAAAACTACTACTCTTGTAATGTTGTTGGATAATCATCCGATTAGTAGGAAAGGATGAACAATCGTACTATTCATATACGAACAGTTTTAGCGTTAAACTATCATTTGTAAAGATAAAACAAACAATTTGTACATCATTGATGATAAGTAATGATCTTTGCTTAGCTTTTGTAACTCTCTTTTGATCTAACTGCTTGGCTCTCCTTGATAATAAGTAATGATCTTCAGTCTCGACAGTGGGTAGACAATCAGGATGGGTTAAGACATGAGAGGTAGTTGTAAGACAAATGGTTTGGAGTCTGATCAGGGGAGAGGAGGACAGTCAAGGTAAATGCAACATGGAGTGTTGTCTGATATCTTTAGAGACATTTATTTCATCTAGGTGGTCTTCATTCTTCATAGTGTTAATTCGTTACTTGTCACTATATTGTGACATACGGCTTAGCTACTCTCATCAAGCTGCAATAAATAATGTTTCCATTACAAGTTAAGATGTTGCCATAAAAAGCTTTCTTAGAGCTAGATGTTGATTTCCAAAGACTCTTGTCTGTACTCTGTGAATAGCAACGATAATAAGGTCACTTACGCGCAATGGTGATACGAACGTCCTCATCCATTCAAATATGACAATGATTAGCAAAAATAAACATCTAAGTTTTGTGACAAGAAAAAAATGTGCACTATGGGCCAGTCTGGTTAGGACTTAGGACATTGTGGAAGTGAGGTCAGATCAATCGAGGCTTGGAGAGAAGATCTCAGAGATGGAAGCTGAGAAACAAATTCTGTGTCAGCAAACAATCTTAAACACTCCTGTGAAAACTGTATAAAGGCATCCTCCATCTGTATAACTGTTAAAGTATAATGTTTCTCTTATACTCTAATATATGATCTTTTGTGCTACCTCTGTTGTAATTCCTTTAATTAGAAGAATATAACCTGATTTCATAGCATTCTAAATTGATATTTCGCCATATTAGTGGTTCATAATTTATATGTTCTACACACATTTTCTCTGGTTCTGCTTGGCCATGATAATCCCTTGCAACTTATTTCCCTTTGTAAGGATTTTAGGACTAATCATATTGACGTATAAAGTAAATAAATATACATAAAACCTTAGAATTACATATGATTTTTCATCAAACCCATTATTGACTAATTAGGTTTGAATTTTTTTTTTTTATGATAAAAGAAATGTAACTTGGATACTCTAGATGTCCATATGTTTAGGTTATATAAGTAACATTTTTTAAATAAATTATAGATTCAGAAATCGACTTGAACATTAGAAAGTTTCAAAATACATAATTTTCGAGTAAAAGAGAGAGATATATATATATATATACCAAAACGAGATAAAATGTACCAAAACAAAGATCACACATCACATAAACCACCCGGTCCACCGAAAGTAAAAGTTTGCCGATGAGATCCAAAATTACCAAGATAGCTTACATCGTAACATTTGTCAGCATCTGCATCCTCGGCGACTTTGTTGGAAATAATGTCGACACTTTTATAATCCAATGTCACATACTTTACAAAATGCATGTAACAAGTATGCTTTAGATCCACTTTCTCCTCTAGTGGTTTATTCCCATTTCCCATCGGCGGGCTAACTATCTCGTAGGGTTGAAGGTTTTCGGATAACAAGTATGCTTTAAACTGTCACTATGGATTTAAGAATTTAATTGTTTTTCCCCCAAAATTAATTTCATCTTTATATCTTAATAAGACAGCTGCATTTACAATATACAAGTGTCATCTTCATTGGAAGTGCTTTGAATCTGAGAAGATTAATGCGTTTGATCCTCTTATTGAGATGATCGGTTCTGCGATTGAGGTAAATTGAAATACATTTCTTGCCATCATGAGGATACTATTTCTATTTTCTTTATATGTTCTCTCTTATATCCTTTTTGTCGTACACTAATCATCTTGTGGAGAGGAGTACAAGCCTGTTTGTAATTGACTAAGAGCTCGAATGTTTGTAGTTTTTAGAATGGTTTTTGGTTTTTGTTTTTCAAAATCTACTTTTTTAACCATTCAAGTTTTTCAGAAAAGAGATTTCCTAAATTTTAGGAAAACTAGTTTTTGTTTGGTTTTATCTTTCATAAACAAAATCCAAAAACCACAAATTGTGGGTGTTTCACTTTCTCTCTCTACTTTTACGGGATCTTATTTTTTTTCTTTTGACTCTTTTTTATTTTTTTAGTATATTGACTTATTTTTCAAGATAATAAAAGCAAAAATAATATCTATAATTATTTATGTTTATTAGTTTATTAGTAAAAAAAAAAATTACAGGAAATAATATGTTTGTTTTAGCAAAATTTTATTTTTATTTTTTGTTTAATTTTGTAAAAAAAATTAATATTTCAAATATAGTCAAAAACCAAAAACTAAATAAATCACCATTCAAGTTTCTTAAAAACTAAAATCTATAGCAAAATCAAAAACCAAAAATTGAAAAACCAAAATCTAAAAATCAAAAACTAAAAGCCAAAAACCAAAATCCAAAATCTAAAAACCAATCAAACATTCAGGGCCTAAAATTTTCAAGTACTGAATTTTCTCCCTCGACGAAATAATTAAAAGAAAATACATTTATATGATAATAAGATTTAAATTAAAACTTTAGTTTTTTTTGGAGTTCCAATAGTTTAAGTTATAGCTATATGAATTTTGTATATGTTTATAACGTTTTCATACATTTAAACTATCATATTCATTTACACAATATTAAGATTCTTGAACATTCATTGATTTTATGAATAAAAATAGTGTATATTTATTTTCTTCTGGTTTTCACTACAAAAAAAACAGATCAATCCAACAGAAGAAACTCCCTCGCAAAACAGTTTCTTAAATAGAATTGCTGTTAAATTTGGGTTTATCTTGGGTTTTCAACTAAAAACCAATTGGTAATTAGTGGATTCACCCTGACCCTTTATATATTATAGTTTATTCATTCAAACTTTCGATGTGGGACTTAGATTGTATCTCAACAATTGCGATATATTTAATATATCAGATTTAAAACTTCATAAACTATAAATTCATCGGAACTTTCAATGGATATTTGATGGACCATAGAATTTTCGTGGGCAGCTCTTGTCAGGAAGTTGCATGAACATCAGGTCTGGGTGACTTGTTTCCTGGCATTTTGGATATCATATTCTATTCTGTTCCTCTGTTATCTCATTTTTCAGCATGTCCTGATGAGCATCACTATTGCGAAAGCCCAATAATTCGTTCACGCTTAATTTTCTCGTCCTTTGAAGCAATAGACCCATCTGAACAAAGAATTTATCGATTTAAATTTAATACCTCTCGTATTTTAATTTGCTGCATTGTGATAAACTCTATTATTATCATCCCCAACTTGTAAGTTGTAACCAATGAATAGCTCGGACCTCTACTTATTAAAATCATCTGTTATCTTTTCAATTATGGCGATACTAATACAACAAAATTTTAAACTATATATTGTATTCCATGTAACTCTAGTTCTTCTTTATATATTCTTTTGGCACACCTCAACCTCTAATTCTCTTAGGTTCACAAAATCATGAATCTTTGGTCCAAAATGAAAAAAACAAAAAACTTTAGTCCATGACATGTACTAAACAAGCAGAACTTGTTAATATAGTTGATCAGACGCAAATAGTGATGGGACCAAAAAGGTACATCGGCCCCATTGTGTTGTATTTTATGGCCTAATAACTATCGGGTTTGATTGATATCATTTTAACATTTATATTATTTTGAGAAATATTTTTAAAAATAAATTTTATTTTCATGTGTTATTTATATGTGTGCCATGATGACACCATATACATTCTCATGTAAATTTTATAAATAATTTTAAATTATTAGATTAATTATAATATAGGCCAGTCAATGGTTAACACAGTATTTATTGTATATCATAATCTTAATATATATTTATCAATATAATTAAATAAATTTACAACAATTATATATTTCATATTTATTAAATAAATTTACATCTAAATATATATTGTAAATATTTAACTATATAATTATTCTTCAGCTTCATAATTATTAATTACAATAAAAGTTTAATCATTTCATAACAATTTATCTATATAACTTTACAAATTACATATTTTTTCACATATAACAACTCGTTTTTCTGACAATTCGTTTCACACTTCTAATTTCCATTGGTTTCATTTATTGCAATTTACGATGTTATAATTCCAACGCATATATGCTCACATATCACCGTTCACCAAATGTATTAAAAGTCTTACTATGATTGCAGATTATTTTTTCCTATGATTGGTCCCAATACATATAGAGCCACAGTCCCACAGAAAAAGCTCAGCTCTGCTGCATGCATCCAACACTTATGGACCTGAATTATTTTTCACAAGGATCCAAGGCATTAGTTAGATCTTTTTCTTGGACCAAATTGATAAAGAGAAGGAAACAAATGGTCACTATCGATGAACAGTAGGCATTGTCCAAAAAAAGCGTGAGTCCTAAACAGACACGACCCAGTGAACGTCTAAAACCAAGCTTAATTATACAATTTTTTTTTTTTTTTAAATTATACAATTTTTGGAAGGTTTAGTGTTTATAAAATAAATCATAACAAAATACATAACGAAATAACATAACCTATAATGAATATAAATTAACCAGTTAATTACATTTTGTAAGCTATAAGAAAAAACTGATATTTCATTTGGTACTCGGAAACTTAAAAAATTTGTTGAAAAAGGAAAACTTAAAATTTGCTTCATCCTTTTGTTTTAGAGTATCATAAAAGTTTATCAACTCTGAATTTAATGGCTTAATTTTTACTGTCCTCAATCCAATAATTTGGAAATAAATTTCTTTGAAAACTTAAACGAAACAAATTTTTATAACGCCTAAGCTCCGTTTCCACCTGCACTCAACTCGTCCTTTCACACTGCTGATTCAACTTTCTGAAACTGAGCCTCTTTTCGTCAGTCAAACCTGATGAAGCTTTCGAATCAGCACATGCATCTGACTATCTTCTTGGAAAAGTTCATATTTTACTGTATCGATTTACTAGTTTACTTACCTTTCCAAGTTGATTTTGTTACTGAAAGAATGTCTTTTTATATTTTGTTAAAACAAGAAAAAGCAATGGAACGTCGTCTAGACAGCTAAACGCCAATCTTTTCAAATACCAATAATAACGTGAAACAACTGCGATAAATTGAGCTTAAACACGATTATTATTTTTACAGAAAAACCTTAATATTACTAAGCGGCATCTAATTGGATGATTTGTTAAGGCTTTTGTTAACATCGGCTGAATCTATAAAAAGAGAAGAAGTCACTGAAATGGAATATTATGTTTTTAGGTCAAACGAAAATTGCATTTTGTTATTATATCGTTGGCTGTAGGGTACTTATTTTAGTTGCGTTAATGTTACTGCCTTAACACTGGAGTAGTGGGGACCAAGTTACTCTGCTCCTAAAATGAAGAAAAAATGATAATCGTTCTGTCTCTGACACTTCCTTTTGTGGAATACAATAACACCACGTGTGTTGTTAGCTCTCGAGGTACAAATAAATCTAATATTGCAATAATCAATAAAATACAAATAAGATGACACGATTGCGATTTTTCTAGCCGTTAAAATGTTAAGATGATGAAGGTTTTATATAAATCTAAATCAGCTTTTTTGTTGTCATCACATATGAATCTAAATGAAGACAGCAATCTGAGCATCTACTACTTTATATTGCAACGAATTATACAAATTTGGCCAATCATGTCGCTTATATTATTGGACAAAGCGAGATGAGGTTGGGATGATGGGTACGTTCGTGTGGTCGCAGAAGAATTCGACGCAACTTAATTTAATCGGTTGGTAGGGTTTACGAATTTGTGATTTTCATTTTAAATTTTAAATCAAATAATTCAAACCTAGTTAGTCATTAACATAACAATGAAGAAAGTAAACAGTAGTATGAAAAATTCCAAACTTTGTGAAAGTTTTCAAACATTTTTAAAGTTAAAATCTAGTTATTATTATACAGTTTGTTATATCACTAAAATTACTAGTTAGATTACTGCAAAACATTCTCAGATGTTACGTCTGAAATAGTTATGTATCTGAGTTCTATACATTTCCAAATTCGTTTTAGAAATGTCTGATATAACTTCAACCCAAAAAGCGATGCACTCTATCATCTTTTAGCATTTATTTTAAGACTGGTTGTATAGACAAGTTTCCATCAATTAATTGGTAAACTATGTGATAATATATATATATGCTAAGTAAGGAACATAAGTTTCGGGACAAAAAAGAGAGGTAAGGAACAGAGCTTTCCAACAAAGCTAAAAAAAGAAAGAGTTACGCTACATATTAATATTTCAAAATTAGTTATGGTGAGTTTATTTATTCAGACCAGCTTTCATTATTGTGATTTTTACGGGTTTATCGGTGTCAATATAACTTTTGCGATACTCCCTTTTTACCTTTTCCTTCATTTTGCAGTAAAATCTTCTCTAGTACTCTATTTTGGAGTGGAATTCTTTATGTATAAGAAGGTCCTCTGAATACTAATTTATATAAATCATCACTTTTATATAACAATAACATTTTTATAACATATCACTTAATTATAATATAAAAATATTATTTGAACTATTATATTTCTCATTTTTATAATATTATTTTGTCATAATATCATATTATTTTCAAATTATATTGCAATTTTTTCATGAAATTTATACATAAATAATCAAAATACTAATTTTTATTTTAAGAAATTACAAATTAAAGTACACTTAAATATACATAACAAATACCAAAATAAAAAATGAGCAACATTAGCAAATTTAACACAGAAATTATTAGCAGTTTAATAATATGGTAATAATTTTATTTAATAAAATTTTAATAAAATATGAAAGTTATAAAAATAGAGAGTCAAATTGTAAATTTAATAAATAAAAATGTTGAAAACAAAATAAAATATTATCTATATGTAATATTCCTTCTTTGGAGTAAAAAATGGAGAAACTCATTCGAGAAAAATACAACTCTATTTTAAAGCTACTATATTTTTGAGTGAAAATTTTGTAGACAATTGGAAATGGTCTTGAACAAACAAGTGGACATAATAAAATTAAACAGTAAACCGTTTCGTCGACAACATAAAAACCAAAAAACGGGGTCAGTTTTGTTTGTTTAAAGTAAAATGGGCCAATTTTTTTTTTTTTTTTTAAGATCAAAGTAAATGGGGCCAGTGGGTGGATTGCGACTTTTAAAAGTAAAAACTTCAAGTGATGAAAAATATAGGTTTTATTTTAATGTTTTCGATTAATCAGTTTCCCTCTCTAAAGTTTGCAAACGCTAGTGATGTTTTAGGTTTCAATTCTCTGCAAATCTTCAACTGAACGGCGAAACGAATAAAAGACATATATTACTCAGCTTTCTAAACTTAGTGCAATTCAGATATTATATATATTAGGAGATTATCCATGCTATCCACAGAAAGAATATCTATTTAAAAGAATTACATATATATTATGTCCTTTTTATAATTTTATTTTATTTAAAATTATACTGAAAATGTTAATAATTATTTTTATCTAGTTGTTGTGTTCTATAAAACATTATTATGTAATGTATTCAAATGTGTTAATAAATTTAATTTTTGTTAGTTAGTTATAAATTAAATGGGTTTATCGTTGCACGTATTTTCTTGATTTAAATTATTATATAATTCTAGTTTTATATGAATTTCATACCATTTTATAAATTAAGATCGGGATGATTGAAAATTTAGAAGAGATATAGTATATAAAATAGAGAATTAAAAAGATAACTGGAAAAGAAGATGTATAAGTACTTATAATTGTTGCAATTGAATAGAAGTGATTTACTGATTTTTTTTTCAAGTGAGAAAAATAAAAAACATATCAGTTTTTCTATTGGAAAAAATTGTTTAATTATTATATACAAAATTTATTATTTTAATACTATTCAAATATCATTTAATTCCTGGTCCAAGAGCTTTTCAGATTCGACGACAGTTCGGTTTTCAAGACATTAATTGATTTAAACCATGTAAATCGTGAAAGATTAAGTATGGCGTAAAAATAGAAAATGACGTATACGTAAACCAAGTATCAAGATTTATATGATTATGGGCTTGAAGACAGAAAAAAACAAAAATGACCATTGTGTCAAAATAGTGAAGAGACTAGGGGTGGGCGTTCGGATATCCGTTTGGGTTCGGTTTGGGTGTTTTGGATTTTTGGATGTTCGGGTTTAGAGGTATATGATCCATTCGGGTATTGTACATCTTCGGTTCGGGTTCGGTTCAGTTATTTTCAGGTTCGGTTATTTTCGGTTCCATCCAAACTCTAAAATATTTATCGAATATTTCATTTGCACAGATAATATCGAAAATAATGTAAAATAGTTAAATTCAAAATCAAAACCCAAAAAACATAATATAAAAAATTTAAGTATTAATTGCTTCTTTGAAGCTCAGATGAAAGAGGAGATCGTAAAAATTCAGTATTTAGGGTTTCCAGTTTGTCAAATTGAAGTTTTATTCTAGATTTTTATTAAAAATATTGATTGATTCATTAGTAAAAATAGAAGAATGGTTTGTGTATAAAAAAATTGTGTTAAGCTGTTTAAGGAATATTAGAATATTATATGATATGTTTTAAATGTTCGGATGCCTTAAGATTTAATTCGGATATCGGATAATATCCATTCGGGTTCGGATATCCAATGTCATCTATCACAAGATCCGTTCGGTTATTTCACACTATCCATGCCTGTACCAAACTGCTTATATCGGATCGGACTCGGGTTTGGATTTCGCATCCGGATATTTTGCCCACCCCTAGAAGAGACTATTCGAACAAAATTCTGGTTGAGAAAGAAGTATCGAAGAGATTGTTCGAACTCAGACAACAACAAAATGACAAATATTGATGGAAGATGAGGATAACTACTTGTTGTAAAGATGGTTTGAGACTTTGAGCTGAACGTATGGGTAGGAAGAAGGTAGCCCGGATTGTTCGAGCTCGGGTTCGTTCAGTTTCCACGAATCCATAACTTTTTCTTGGAAGAATCAAAATTTTCTGAAGCTAACTGAGTTTTTTTATTGAAAGATCCATTTTTTTCATTGGAGAATCTAGTTTCGTTGTCGTCGAAAATGGAATTTTTTTCGTAGAAAAAAATATAAATCTAAGATTCTAAAATTTGAAGAGTCAATTTATAATTTAGAAATAAATTGTTTAATAATTATTTAATTTAAATAAATACATTCTAGTTGTTATCACTTTTGGATGAGTTTTGTGTATCTAAAACTCTCCAAAAAAATTCAACCAGAAGTCTGATTTTTTTGAACGAGTTTCAAAAACCTGTCCAAGTACAGAATTGAGTTCATGTGCATTATTACCATTAAACCAGTATCAATCTTTTTTCTTTTTGGGCTAAGAACCAGTATCAATCTATATCTACTTCTAAATACTGTGTCTGGAACACCAAACGAACAGCACCTATAAATACACACAAAACCCATAATGACTTCTAACTTTCTCATGCAACACTGTTTTGATAACCTTCTCAAACACCAAACACCGTTTACTTAACCGGCAGCAATGAATCTCTTGAATTCCGACAATGACTTATCCATGATCGACGCTTTCTTGAACTCCTCCGAAATGTGGCCATTAGTTCCGGCGAATCTCAGCCTTGAGACTACTCTCCAGGAACGGTTACACGCAGTGTTGAACGTGACTCAAGAAGCCTGGAGTTACGCCATTTTCTGGAAACCGTTGTACCACGACATCTCCGGCGAATCGGTGCTCAAATGGGGCGACGGAGTTTACAAGGGTGAAGAAACTGACAAGACTCGGCAGAGGAGGAAGACGAAGGCGGAGGAGAAAAATATCAGGAATAAGGTGTTCCGTGAACTTAGCTCGATGATCTCCGGAGATTTCTTTCCGGTGATGGATGACGATGATGACGTGGAACTGACGGATACGGAGTGGTTTTATTTAGTTTCGATGACGTGTAGCTTCCGTAGTGGATCCGGGCTAGCGGGTAAGGCGTTTGCTACGTATAACCCGGTTTGGGTAACCGGGTTAGATAACATTAATGGGTCGGGTTGTGGTCGGGCTAACCAGGGAGGGGATTTAGGATTGCAAACCATAGTTTGTATTCCCTCGGATAAAGGAGTGTTGGAGCTTGGATCCACGGAGCAGATCCGACAAAACTCGGATCTTATTCAAAAGATCCGGTCTCTTTTTAATTTAGAAGGATCCATAGATTTTTCCGGAGGCCCGGATTCGAGCTCCTCCCACCTTTTCTCAAGTACCATAACCGGTAACCCAAACCCGGTCCCGAATTCGACTCCGGTTTATCCACATATCCAGGATGATATTAAGTTCTCGACGGCGACTTCAACGACGTCGGCCACAGCTTGTGCCGGCAAAATACAGAGTTTCGGCGACGATGTTAGGCGGAGCTCAGGTTATTCCGGTCAAATCCAGAACGAGGAAGGCGACGTTTCGGCCAATGGCTTTGAAGTAAAGGATTCAGATCGCTCTAACATCGATGCAAAAGCAATGCCGGAAACTAAACGGCAAAAGAAACGCGGGAGAAAACCGACGCACGGTAGAGAGGAGCCGATGAACCATGTGGAAGCGGAGCGGATGAGACGCGTGAAGCTAAACCAACGATTCTACGCGTTACGAGCGGTTGTGCCAAACGTATCGAAGATGGACAAGGCGTCGTTGCTTGAAGACACGGTTAATTACATCAACGAACTGAAATCGAAAGTGGAAAACGCCGAATCGAAGAAAAACGCGATTCGGAACCAGCTCAACGAACTGAAGAAGGAGAACGCAGGACGGAGAAACGCGAATACTAGCGGCGAGGAAAACGCACCGGAGATAGAGATTAAGGTCGATGTGAAGATTCTCGGTTGCGATGCGATGATCAGAGTGGAATCGAGCAAGAGAAATCATCCAGCGGCGAGATTGATGAATGCGTTTATGGATTTGGAGGTGGAAGTGAATCACGCGAGCATTTCGGCGATGCACGATCTTATGATTCAACAAGCGACTTTGAAGATGGGAGTGAGAATGTACACGCAGAAGCAGCTTCGGGACTTGTTGTTGTCGAAGATTACTTAGGGGTTAATGTTGCGATTTTTGAGAAATTGATGGGGTTAAATTGCAAATCAAGCCCTCTTTGGTTCTGTCATAATTTACCAGCTGTTGGATTAGATTTGCGCACGTCCTCTCCTTGAAAATGATATGGATATATCTACGTGGCACTCGTAGATACACAAACCAAGCCCTGCGTAAAAAATCAAACCTAATCATTTGTTTTGTAGCTGGGTCCTGATGACGGTAAAGTTTTCTTCCGAATAATTGTAGGCCCACAGGATCTGATAACATATAGTATTTGCTATAATTGTATCGGTTATAATGGTAATCCTAAAATGTGCTTTAAAGTGATTTGGGTAATGAACCTATAATGGTAATTATTCTGTGCCGTTGCTGGGGTTCGACCGTATGGATCTGAGAATTATGGATCATCCTATAAAACAGCTAAAAGGAAAATTTGCGACACTCAAATGGACCATACAAGAAAAATTGTGACAGTCACATGATAAGCGGTCAAGTATCTGTCACACTTTAGCTCTCTTGGATTATTCTCAACTTGGTTCAACTTTTTGTTCATCTATGTAACTATGTTTTGTAACATAACTTGATGGATTGCACTGTATCATTTTATGTTTCTTTAACTAAGTAGGTTAGTAAATTTAGTAACTACTTTCGATGAATGTAGAAAGGAAATAACATAGATAAATATAGAACAAACGTACCTATTAAATGAGTAAATTCTCCAAAAAATGTTTTTTTTTTAAAAAATTGTGTTAAAACAGCGCATCACAAGTATACTTACTTATTTTGTATAGTATACTAGTATAGTATAGTTAAAATTAGAATTAGTATAGTAGCACAAATTCAATATTAGAATAACTTTCTTTTACCACCTGAGATTTTTTTTTTAAAATCAACTATAATGATAATTTTTCAAAGTACAATTTTACTTGTTCTACCATATTTTACCATAATTCAAATTTACCTACATCTTACCTTATCAATTCCACGATAGCTAAAATTTACATGTGCATCATGAAATTATTATAAAATTTAATCACTTCGACTATAATTTTTTAAACAAAATATTTAATAAAAAAAGCTAAAAGTTATTATACAAAAATGTAAATTTTATAAGTAACTCTAACATCTTATAAATGGCTTTTTATGATACTAATAATTATATAATTTTGTAAAAAAAATAAGAAATATATAAACATAACCCTTTTTAATACAGTTTTATGTTGCTGCATACTGTCCGATTTGGTTACAATCTCCTTTTGTCTCTGAAAATGGCTTTTTTTTTAATTGTTTCTGGAGGTTAATTTTTTGAACATATTTTAGCTGGAGTTAGTTTTCTTGTGTAGCCTGGTTACCTGTTTGGGTCGTTGTTTTAGGCTTGTGCCTCTGTTTGTAGACGTATCTATTATCGGAGAAATGTTGTAAGTTGGTATGGTTCATCTATTAATCGAAATACTCAGTTGGAAAAAGAAAATATAAACATAACCCAAACAGTAGGTTTCTTTCTAAAATGGAAACATAGGTTTCTAAAAATAGAAACGCAATCTTCCAAAATGAAATGATTTTTTAAAATGTGTATTGGAAGCTGGAAACTTCCAAAAGCTTTTAATACAGACTCTGATTCCCAACTGGGAAGTGGAAATCTAGCAATGCTCCCGCGTTACTTTCAAGTATTTGTGGACTCGCGTTTAAAAACGTTGTTCTGCCATTACCAGACCGAAATCACCAATTGATTTATCAGCCCAAAAGTGCAACGGCCCATTAGTATTGTTTTACATGGCCCAATAACTAACGCGTTGGGTCGGACAGTTTTAACCCGACCCGGTAATCAATCCATGGCGCTCTGCCGCTCTCTGAAAAACATAAACAACCCTCGTCGCCAAAAGTTCCAAACTTTTTAGGGTTTCCTCAACTTCTCTCTCTCTCTCTCTCTCTTCCTCTTTCCTTTTGAAATCGAACGAAGATGGGGAAGAAGAAAACGAAGGAGACAAAGGCCGAAGAGTCTCAAAACGATGAATCTCAGGCTCAATCAGGAGGGATCTTCACCACTCTCTTCTCCGCTGCTGTGGCTGAGGGCGGCGAAAGCTCTGGCTTTTCGACTCTCTTCTCCGATAATAACCCTTTCCGGCGAAAGAAACCTGAGCCAAAACCTGCGGAAACCAACGAGAACCCTGATTCGACCAGTCCCGAAGGCAAAGGCAATAAACGGAATGTCGATGACGACGAAGAGGAAGAAACAGTTTCAATCGTGAAGGCGAAGAAATCAAAAAAGGGGAAAAATCTGGTTTCGGAGTCCGAGGCCGAGGGTTTTGAGAAAGAGGCGAATTCGGATGTTGTGGAAAGTGGGTTGGAATCAAAGAGGAAGAAGAGGAAGAGAGAGGAGATTGAGAACGAATACGAGACGAAGAAGTACGGAAGCGTAGAGGTGAAGGAGAAGAAGGTTGGTGAGAAGAGGAAGAAAGCTGATGAAGTAGCGGATACGATGGTTTCAAAGGAAGGGTTTGATGACGAGGGTAAACTTCTAAGAACTGTTTTCGTTGGGAACTTGCCGTTGAAGACTAAGAAGAAGCTCATCTTGAAGGAATTCAGCAAATTCGGTGAGGTTGAATCCGTGAGGATACGCTCTGTGCCTATTGTCGATGTGAGTTTCAGGTTTTGTTTAGGTATGTGATAAATTTGGATTAAGGGTTGAATTTGTGTGTTCTGAGTAGCTGGTTTTGTTGATTTAGTCGAAGAGGACTAGGAAAGGAGCTATAATGTTGAAGCAAATCAATGAGAAAGCTTCAAGGTCTGTGCTTGAAAACCCTTTATTCTAAGTCAATTTGGTTTTTTTGAAGTTTCAGTGGAGGAAAAGTCTAAAATGTTAAATCTTTTTGAAAATGCAGTGTTCATGCTTATGTTGTGTTCGAAACAGAGCAATCTGCTGAAGCTTCTCTGGCACTTAACATGTCTCTGGTAATAGTTTTCACCTTTTTCTCCGTGGTTGGGTCTAAATGAGTTATCTGTAGGTTGGCTAATGTTTTTATTATTGTACTGATGGATTGTATTCAGATTGATGGGAATCATATCCGTGTTGATAGAGCATGTCCACCTCGTAAGAAACTGAAAGGTCAGGATGATCATTTGTATGATTCTAAGAGGACAGTCTTTTTGGGTAATCTCCCTTTCGACGTGAAGGTTAGTAGTAGTAATCTCATGGCTCTCTTGTTCGATTGTGATTACTGAACATGACTTCGGATTCTCAGTTTTGGCTTTTGTTTATCTTTTAACGCAGGACGAGGAGGTGTATCAACTGTTTACTGGTAAGAGTAATCTGGAGAACACTTTAGAAGCTGTTCGTGTTATTAGAGATCCTCACTTGAACATTGGGAAAGGAATAGCTTACGTCTTGTTTAAAACACGGGTACGTCAAAAAAGATTTTTCTAAGGTTTGGGAATTACTGATTAGATCTGATGAGTCATTATATTCGTTTTAGGAAGCTGCAAACCTTGTAATCAAAAAGGGATATCTGAAGCTTAGAGAAAGAGAATTACGTGTTTCTCGAGCCAAACCGGACGCAACACCATCAAAGAGAAAGAGCAATCCTTCAGAAGCTTACTCTCCAGCTGAGAAAAGACAACATAAGGACAAAGTCGTCACACCAACTGCAACAGGGAAGGCTAATCTTTCGTATCAAGGTCTACGAGCTTCGAAATCCGGTGATGATAAGAAGAAACCTTATCAGAAAAGCCCTGCGCAGTCAAAGATGAGGCCTAGAAGTAGCAGCAGCGAAGGCAACAAAGCTGGTAGTAATAATAGTGCTCTGAAGCAGCGAAGTCAGAAGCGGCCTGCGGTTGCTGCAAGAAAAGCGAAAGCAAACGCAAAAGGCTCAAAAGAGAGCGGTGGTAAGCGATTTGCAGGGACTAAGCGCAAACAGGAAAGCCGAACGCCTGAAAGCTTCTCTAAGAAGAAGAAACCAAAGCGGTCTTAGGCAGTTTTCTTTCAACCACAAATGTGAAACTCTTTCTTGTACTTTAGCTTTGATACTTGTCGTTTTCGTACCGTTTTATGTCAACATGATATCACTCACTGTAATGTTGCAACAATCATGGTTACTTTCCAGTATAAGTGAAAGTTTTTGATGATCCTTTAACTTGTTGTGCTTACCTCTTATGGATGATAATATGGTTAAGACTTTCAACTTTTCTTATGGAGTTATAAATGAGTATTATGATCATTACGGTTTCACAGAAAGATAACTTCAATAAGGATGTGTGTTTCATCTTGTGTGTGAACATGTAATACAACAGCTTCAGAGAAAAATGGATTTCACATTTGGTTCGATACGAAAGATTATAAATAAACAAAAGATCATTAACAACAAGTTTAACACCGTTTTGGTCAATGAAAGTTTTTACCAGCGACTTCACAGTTAAGATGTGTGGTTCAATTTTAGCTGCAAGTTCTGATATGTAGTAGTAAGCTCTTTGAGTTAAAGCACTAATCATTCTCTGATTACTTTTTGGACGAACAAAACCACATAAGAAATGTTATAACATAATGTTTTTTTTTCCCTTGCATAAATGATAAAATCCTATTTCTCTCCTCGTTTTATTCTTATTACATGCTCCATCACGACCCAATAACTAATTACGGCAATGGCTAAAACTAAAAGTAATCATGTTCCGTGATTGGAGGGCTTGGTAAGTGATTCAAATTTGAGAAACTTAATTAACGCCTAAATTCTGAAAATTTGGTCTCCGAGAATTCAAATATGGAATCGACAGTATATTGTGATTGATTGGTATGTTTACTTTGTCTATCACCGAAACTCTCTCTCAAACGCTTTATTCTTTCCAGATGACAAATATGAAAACAACTTTTGACCGCCACCGAACATTTTCAAATAAAATGATACTACCAAAAACAAAATCTAATAGACTTGTAGTACTATAAGAAACAAAGGACAAAAGAAAAGGGACAAAAAAATCAAAACTAGAAGAAGAACTTTACGGTAAAACTACAGATGAATAAACAAAAATAATTATCCTCCTAAGCCAAATGGTCTTTAACTACTGTCCACACTCCACAAGTCACACAAAATGAAGACAATCTTTTAAGACTTAAAGTATAAACATGTGCACAAACCAAAACAATCTGATGTTTATTGAGAACTCAAAACAAATCAATTCAAAATCGTATCCATTCTATATAAATAAACCGGGAGGAACCAAATTGGGGAAAGAAAAAAACGAACCAAATTTTTCTTAGAGTAATGATTGATTTGACTGACACCGAATCCAAGTGAAAACCATAAAACTTTGTTTCGTTTCCGATCAAAATCCCAAAAAGTATATACACCAAAAACACAGGAATCCAAATGAAAACATGATAAAACACAAGCCATATATAAGCAGATATAACATAGTTAAATATGAAAATGAGTTACCATCGGGTCATGCTTGGCTCCTTGTACGCCACATGCAGCCGATTTTTACAACCAAAATCGATATCCACTCGTGGCATACAGGGAGCCAGGCATGAAGACAAGTAATATATATATATATATACACGAAACCTTTAAAACATGAACGTCCTCGTTGATCTTGGCTTGAGTCGAATCAGAAAAGCTTTGTTTTATTACTGTTGGGAAGAGGAAATGAAAGTAGAGAAGATGTATCGAAGATATTTGGTTATATATAGAGAGAAAGAAAGAATAGAGCTAATTATGTTATTGCCAAATTTAAAAAAAAAATAATAATTGAAAACATTTGAACAAAGTTGGGTTTCCATCCATTTACTCACTTTCCTTAAAGGCTTCTCGTTTCCCACAATTTGTTATTATTTATTAAGAACTAAATCATGCAAATAATATTTTATAAAGCACAATTTAAAAAAATAAATAAGATATTGTTTTAATGGATTACTTATCCCTAAACTGAAATTTGAAAACATTATAAATTTGGTTCAACTCCAATAGTGTAAGATGGAAGGAAATATGGATTCTTCTTGTTGAAGATAATAAAGATTTTACACAGCGTGCATACCTACTGAGTTACTTTAAATTAATTAAATGTTTGATAGGAGAATTTTATGAATAATCTCATACTATTATAAAGGAATTTTTGGAAAAAAGAAAGAGTGAATGGGCCATATATCGTCGATCAATCATCTTCACCACCACAATGGACCTACATTTTTCATTGCAATCCGAAACTTTAGCGTTGGACAATTCAAAATGATATCCCATTATGTCTTGCTTTGTGTTTTTTTGTGTGTTTTTTTTAGGTTGTTCGAGTAGGCGTTTCAGCGTTTTATTAGTGTCTACAATTTAAAATATTATGTTTATCTTCAAAGGTTATGATTTTTTATTGTATTTGTCAAAACTTCCTGGGAAAGTGTAAAATCAAAGGTGAAAAGCAAATAGAAAGACAAAAACTTCGTTCACGTTTTGCTTTTAACCCCATAGAAATATAATCTATTGTTAGATACTAACTAATTAACACACAAATGCGACGTTAAAAATAATAATATACAAATGCAAACACATCGTTCGGGTCGAATACAAACCTTAAATCTTTATAAACTTTGATATAATATGAAGAATCATATCTTAAGAACAGAGACCACGTTTGTTTTAGACGTCGTAGACAAACTATGAACACATCTATGACCACCAAAGTTTTAAATTGTTACAAACAAAGATCTTGTCAACACATATTGTGGTAACGTCAAAAGATGATTATTAAAGAAAGATAACATATCAGCGAGTAAAAGTTCAAAAAAACAGTATCGTGTAGTCACACCTTTTTACCCAAAACAAAATTGTGTATCATATTTTATACTGTGTTTATATATAACGTAAGACATTTCAAAATTTTTAAAGTCTCTAAAGCTTAAAATTCGATTCTTCTTTTGTAAAATTAGATTTTCTCTGTCTTTTTGTTTTAATTTCATGGGTTTTGTGGGTTCTTTAAGCTTTCGCTTTTTCACAATAAAGACGCTTTTATTCTCTCCCTTTCTTTTTAATATTTGTTTAAAAAAAAAAAATTTGAAGTGCTTTTCCCTGACCCAATATGTTATTGCCAACTCATCTGCGTTGTTTTAATTATTTTAGATTAAAATTGTCATTTGAACTTAATGGACTGAACCGGCCCATTTAGAACCAACCAAACCGGGCCGAGATTGGGCTTATTTAACCGGCAAATATCCAAATTGATCGCCGGCGAGTAAAACGGACTTTACCCTCACCGGAACAAGCAGATAACAATGGTCTGTGTAGAGCTTGAAGAAGAGTTATGAAACAAATGGAATCGAGAGTTAACTAATACTCTCTCTCTTACCTTTACGTTTCACGATTTGAAAATTCAATCGATGGGTATCAAACGCCGGAGATCGATCATAGCCATGTTCTTCATCTTCGTCGCGATGTCCTGCTTGAAATCCATCTCAACTGATCAGGTTAGAGAATCTCCGACTCGATTGGATTGGATTAGATCGACTCCGATATTCCACTCGTGTGGCGATTCAGGAGTCTTCGATCTACGAAACTGTTTCTTAAAACTCTTCTGATGATTGAATTTTGTTTTTCTCTTACAGGTTGGCAAAAACTACGGAGATTCTGATGAAATGTTCGGTTTTGATTCCTTCTGTATCTCCGACCAATACATTATGCAGTCTTATTTCACTACACGCACTTGTTTAAACGACTCAGAGTTTCGAAACTTCCTGCTTCTTCGACAATGTTCTGATAAGTTTCCTTCTGAGGATCAAAACATTGTTCCTGCTTTATCATTGCTACAAGACAGAAGCATAAGAGGTGAAGGTTCGCATCGTCATCTACTTACATCCCTCAAGCTTCTTCCTCTTCACTCACAGTCTCAGCTTCACGAGCTCGTGATTGTTGAACGTTTGCCTTTGGGTGTTTTCGCTGATCCTTTTGAGCTTCAGAGTCTTCAGCAACGCAGAGGTTAAAACTTTAAAAAGCTTTTACCTTTCAATCTTGAATATCTCTGATGGTGGAGTCTTTTCAATCTGTTGCAGCTTTCAGAGACGTTTCTGTGTTTGGAGACACGGATCTCGAGCAGCCTTCGTTCAGATCAAACAGGTCTGTCGTCGAGATTCATGTCGAACTCAGTTCTAGAGATTACGGTGAAATCAGCGTGAAGCTTCCTTTACATGCTCGTTATCAGGTAAAAATTGTAATCACTTGATCTCAAATTGAACGAGGACACCTTTTTGTTTGTTTTGATCACTATCGATAAGATTGTTTTCTCTGCTTATCTCTATAGCCTCTTGGCGAGAGTGGATACTCTACAGTGGAGTTTGGAGAGCCAGACTTGTTCCTCTGCTCGAGACATGCACCAAACCAAGGACAAGAACAGAGAAGGTGTTTGGTTTTGTCGATAGGCGGATCGAAGACCGGAACAAGATCCGTAGTCTGGAAAATCCCTGCCGGAATCAGAAATCACACAGAGTATGTTTCCGTGTTTACGTTTGTGGCTGCGGTTATATCCGCATTTTCAATCCTTGTTGCATCTATCTTGAGCTCAAAGGTTGTATCTTGCAAGAACCCGAAACAGTCATGAATCAGGTTTTGGACTTCTTTGTGATAGTCATGTGACTCAGAGAGTACAGGATTGTAACTTTGACGTATCAATTGGCAAATGTGACTTTTTTATTGACTTCAAAATTACTCTTCTCTGTGTAATCCTTAACCGTAGCAATATACTTGGACAAACCGTTTCCTTTCAAAACTCAATACAAATTTGGGCAATTTTGAACTAATCTCTTGCATGATAATTCCGGTTTATCAAACAGAATAT
>OVBB01000310.1:7076-28937 GCA_900406415.1 Isatis lusitanica
ACTCTTTTTTCTCTCCTTAACTATTAAAACGCCTAAAAATTATTATTTTCCTCACTTTTTGGGGTTTTTAGTTGCTTCACTAATAATAGTGGACAAATACTATCGAAGAAAAAAATAAACTAAAATCAATTATTGAGAGAAGCTTGCATTACCTTACCTATAATACATAGCAAGTCATTTAAAGAGTTTTTCAACAACCAAACCAAACTGTACTGTGCTTTTTTTAATTGCGTTTGATCTTTTTAGCCAACTATACCAAATTTGTGTAGTTACTTGCGTGTCATTTGTGTCTTTCCTTTGAATTTGTCATGACCTCCGTGAATTATAACTTTTCTCTACAGGAAAAAAAGAAGAAGATTTATATCAACACCACGTGAAAATATTTCCATTTTTAGATTAGTTGAAGGTTGGACAGCGATCACCCAACACTATTTAATCTATATTTAGATGATGAAGATTTGGCAACTTCTCAAATTATGATTCATTGATTGGGTGACGTTTAACCTAACCAATAAAGCTTTCTTGAAACCTAACTTAGATCTATTGTTTGGCACTTTGGCCTAGACTAGCCCCCATCAGTAGGCAGTACTGGCAAATGAGATTAACGTTAGTGTCAAATCAAATTCCTGCGCTTCGTATGTAGAAAAATGAAACAGAGTTATAACAAATCTCAGATTGTTGTTGATTTTGTGTGATGCCTTCCTCTCAGCAAATTCATTTTTCTTTTGGTTATGAACATATCATAGACAACCTCAGTGTGGATGCAACTTTACTTACCCAAATGACTCAACAGCTACAGAAACAGAGGCTCCTACACAATGGGCCAGAGAGAAATTATGTTTGGTACGTAGGCTTTTAGCTTTGGCTGCTTAATAATAATCCATGGCCAGGAAGAAAAGAAATAAAGGATGGATCCAATGATGATGATATCTATCAGATTAGTCCAGAGGTCGACCAAACATGTAAATAATTAGATATCTGCTCATCGAGTTCAGGAGAATAAGCAATTGCATAAGCACTAAGACGTAGGAAATGTAAAAAGGGTTTTGCAATGTCTTGACTCTCGACCATCACCGTCTGTGATCCATGCCCACTCTCGATCCGTAGGTTTTATCCTCGTCCGACGATTAAAGATTATCAGTGGAAGTGCCTTGACAATGCTTGTGGCATTCCAATTGGCACTCTTTGTCCGACTTTACTTCACCTTCCATCACAAGCAACGCGATTAACAGCATGGTCATCCACACCAGACTCACTTTGATTTGTTTTATTCTTTTGGTTTATAATTGAGATGCATCTATATTCATACATTCCAGCCATTTAAAAGCATAGTATATATAAAACGAAAATAAATGACACATAAAATCTTACAATTTATTGGATCTATTATGTGCTAAATTTTTCTGTATACTTATTAAATAGAAATTTTGATTTGGTATCCTAAAAATTCTAAATATTTTGAAAAATAGCACATGTTTAATTTTTTTTTAAACTAACCTTTTAAGAATCTAAAATTAATAAATTAGTTTAAATAAAGCAAACAAATTGATTGCCATCTACAAGAAAAATAAATCAAACAAATTCATTGATATTTAGAAAAATATTCCAAGATGGACATATATATAACTTTCGTTGATAGTTATAAAAACTTTCCTGGATATTTGATTATGTAAGAGATTCGTTTGAGATTTGTAAGGAATAAAATAAGCTAATGAACCGCGCATTAGTTCTCTGTCTTATATATACTACTAAACACGCTTAATCAAGTATGCTTTTAACAAACGTTAAAAGACTAAATATACAAAGGCCAACGCTCCTAGAAAGACAAAAATACCACGACTTGTTTGTTGTACTATCATGTTGTCAACTATTATGATATTTAGACAATTGTTTGTTTATGTTCCACATCTTAGATAATGATCACATCATAATATAATTTTCTCTAAACACTTACGCCTCAAACAATACAAAACAATGTTATTACATGTTTACATGTACGTTTTGAAAGAAAGTATTGTTCCAAAAAGAAACAGTGTATATAACTTATTCTTGATTGTCTATGAAATCAATAAATTGTGACAATTGTAATCCAAACATTGAGATTAGTTGAGCTGTGGCTCATATTTTTGTTCATATACGTTACCTTTTCAAGTTCTATTTCTATGGTCCTAACTTTTATACATTCCACGTTAACACATACGTCGTTTTTCTAGACTGATTATCCGTTGTCTTTGGCGTGAGTCACACAAAAAATAAATAAATCATATGGCCATCGTAGACTTTTTTGGGGAGGATTATCTAGAAGGGCTTGACTTTTAAGAACCCTAATCCCTTAACCCTTGCTGAAATCCCGTACCGATCTACCAATCATATTAAATCCCAATTGACAGCAACAACACCTTCCTCAAATGAACTACTAATTTAAACCACTCATAGATAACAAACGTTCAAATTAAAGCCCAAAATCTTTTTAAGATATTCAGTAGAAAGGTGAACCAAACTTTATTTCACTTAAAAAAAATAAAAAAAATCAAAATCCTTATATAATCCGGTATATGCTACTGATTCGGTTATTCCCATGAACGGGTCAAGCAAGTTATATATATTTTTTCATTTGTACATAAATACCAACGAGTTGTTTCCGAACAAAACTCACTGACAAAAACAACTTATACGGATCCATCCTCTGTCTCTTTGGTTCTTGCATAGTCGAACATGTTCGATCCTTCAGGTAAAACCTACAATACCCACTTGTGTTTCCCAAGTGTTCCCAATGACCACTCAGATTCCGGCGTCTGTTCGCCGACGCTGTGGAGAACAAGTCCACCGATGAGTCCTCTTCACCGGCCGGAGGATTACTGGAGCCTCTCGCCGGATTCGAAGGCTCAGGCTATCGCTCGTGGCCAGCGGGAGCTTATGGAAATGGTTAGCAAGATGCCCGAGTCGTGTTACGAGCTTTCCTTGAAGGATCTTGTCGAAGCGAGGGGTAACGAGGAGAGTGACAGGAAGGTGTTCGACGAATTGCCTCAGAGAACAAGTAGGCCGAGTAAGGTTGTGAGGAAGACCAATAGTGGTAAACGGGTTGATCCGAATCGAAATGGTGGAGTAAACAATAGTGGGTTTCTTCTCAAAATGATGTTTCCGTTTAGCTTAGTGTCTAAGAAAGACACGAGGAAGAAGAAGAAGAAGAGGAAGATGGGGAAGGATTCTGCTGCCACGATTAAAGATTCTCAGGTTTCACCGAGACCTTCGATCTCCGATGATTCTGTGAAAACAGAGGATAGAGACTGGTGGAATAGATTGTCTGAGTCGAGAGGAAGTGCGAGCACAAAGAGGAGCGCAAGTAGCAATAGCAACAGCAGTAATAGGAGCCGAAGCAGTGTAAGGTATGCTTTTTAAAAAAATCTGAGAAATTAAATTTAAAGGTTCCATCTTTCATTTATGGATTTGCTCTGTTAATCAGATTTTGATGAAAATTCCCAATTGTTCGAAGTATTTTGAAAATCAACTCATTGGATTTGCTATTTGTTAAACTTTGATCATCTTAAAATCTTGATGATATCTTCCTCCAGAGTTATGTTCTGCTTTATATTAGTGTTTTGCGCGTTTTCTTTAATAATACTTTTTTAACTTCATCATGTGAAGATCTTGTTGGTTTTATGGAAATTGAAATTTTGTTGTCTAGATTAAGACGACTCCTTTATCTTCTCGAGTAATAATGGAACTCTGTAGATAATATTATACCAACAAAAAACGTGTAGTTAAGACTTTAAATGATGTTAAGATTTAGGACTGTCTGTCTGAATGATTCATACTGCATAACACAAATCTCATCGGTATGTATGGAAACTTATGAGGTTTGATCAAAATGCAGGGATAAAAAAGGTAGCTGCTTGTCTTTCCTTTGGAGTGTACGTTCACGAGACTGAAACCAAGTTTTTTCCTCCAATGTCTGGTGACCTCTCTTGGCTATATATAAATCTTCCGAGGAAATTTTCCAAGAACAAAGGAGATGAGACCGGAGAGAATGAAAACCGTTTAAATGTGCCAGAAAGATGACAATTTTTCTGATGATACTCTTAAATTTTGCTTCTGTAAGCCTGCTTATGGGTTTTTATTTATGTAAATAGAGTTTAATGTGCACTGATTAGTCTCTCAATTCTTGGATTTTGGAATCCTAATGTACAGCATGTGTAACGTAGCTCAACTTTTCTTTTGGGATCTACTTGATTATCACTACTTTACTTATTAAAAGCCTAAAACTAATAAATCTACTTTGCCTAAAAAGCAACGTTTTTTTTGTCTAAAGAGAAAACTGTTACCCGGTGGATCCCTCTCTGGACGTTTGAGAGAATTTTGTTTGGAATGGATTGTTCTCGTCCTAACGCGCGTTTTAGTTTTCTGTGTTTTGGAAACCGCGTTTTATCCGATAAGCGGTTGGATACGCGGTTCCAGGAAGAAAAGTCAACAATGAAATCAAATTGAGTTTAGAAAATTTGGAAATTAGTGGCTAATGATCATTACTTTCGACCTAAACTTTATTATATTTTACTTAACGAATGATGGAAAGAATAATCAAAGGCCGACAAAAAAAAAAAAAAAAGAATAATCGAAGTTCTTTATTTTTCTGTCACCGGCTTGTTACTTTAGCATAGTGAGACAAAAGGCAAAACACAAAAAAAAGTTTGCATCTTGGAGAATAATAGAACAAAGAAGTCGCAGTTGATTTATGGACGGCTAAGGCTGATGACGACCTGATAAAATCACTCGAAACTCCGATCGTGTTCAAATACAAAGTTTGGTTTTTTTTTTCCATAGAATTGTCTTCGTCCTCTCGATCGCGAGACGCACAAATCTTCGCTCCGTCTATCATCCCTTTCTCAATTATAGAGTCCGCAGACAGGTAAACTCCGTTATGCTGTGTTGATTCGGTTCTCTTCCGTGTTTTGTCCCATGTAAACACATTATGGGTTTTGTCTGAAACTCTTGCCTAGACTTCGATTGTTTGATCTCCACTCTATTGGGTTTTTGTGATTTGCTGGCTTACTCTGTCATATGTGTATCCGTAAGGAAGGCAATTTCGCGATTGGATTAATTTATTTGTAAAGCTTTCACTTACGTTCAGCTGGAATTTGGTTTTGTTTTACAGTCGATGCTTGTGAACTCGTGATCTGCTGGTTTAGTCTTTGATACATACCAGTAATATGAATTACAGTGTTTTGATCTTATGTCTTCTTAAACTAGCTCGTTCTGTATGGACTTTTGAAGTTATACAATTATGTTTAAACCTGTGTTTACTATACTTGTAGGAAGCTTGAAACTTTAGGATTTTATTGAAAGAGCGATCTCACAATGGCAAATAACGCGGCTGCTTGTGCTGAGAGGGCTACAAATGATATGCTGATTGGTCCAGATTGGGCTATCAACATTGAACTTTGTGACATTATCAACATGGAACCTAGGTAACATCGTTTGATGTGTTCTCACTCTGAGAACGCGTTTGGGTTACTTATATCTGATTGCGTTTACGCTACGATGATTAAATTTTTTGACCTTGTTTTGTCCCTGTAGTCAAGCAAAAGAAGCAGTGAAGGTGCTCAAGAAACGGTTAGGAAGTAAAAATTCTAAAGTGCAGATTCTCGCTCTTTATGTAAGTCCTTTCTTTCACTCTTTCGTTGATCCAATGCTTTGGTTTTGCTGGTTCCGTTTATTGTACTGATCTTCTCGTTCGTGAATGCTGACTGGTTCAGGCATTGGAAACTTTGAGTAAGAACTGTGGCGAGAGCGTGTATCAGCTTATCGTGGACCGTGATATTTTGCATGATATGGTCAAAATAGTGAAGAAAAAGGTATTTACTTACCACCTCTCACCTGCTTGTTAGATTTCATTTCCATTATCAGATTCTCTTACCCTGGAAATTTATCACTTATGCAGCCAGACCTGAGTGTAAGGGAGAAGATACTTAGTTTATTAGATACATGGCAAGAAGCTTTCGGTGGAAGCGGCGGAAGATTCCCTCAGTATTACAATGCTTATAATGAACTCAGGGTACATAGCTTGACTCTTTTTTGTATATGCAATTCTATCAAAGTTTTGATAACCGGTTTTGACCTTTGAAAACTTTAGTCTGCTGGAGTTGAGTTCCCACCTCGAACCGAGAGCAGTGTGCCATTCTTTACTCCACCTCAGACTCAGCCCATTATTGCTCACGCCGTTGCATCAGATGAAGATGCTGCTATTCAGGCCTCTTTGCAAAGTGATGATGCTTCTGCACTCAGGTACTCTCTCTTGCTTGATATACCTGTTCTTATAGATAAATCCATATTCTGTGTCTCAAGCATGTTATAGACTTTAAGTATCTTTGTTTTTCTAGTGTGGAAGAGATTCAAAGCGCTCAGGGATCAGTTGATATTTTGACGGACATGCTTGGAGCTCTTGATCCAAGCCATCCTGAGGTAGGATAGTTACATGATTAGATCTAGTGGCTTTGTTGTTTTATCTGATTTGAAACATTCAATGTTGTTGATGTTGTGACAGGGTATAAAGGAAGAACTTATAGTTGACTTGGTAGAGCAATGCCGTACTTATCAAAGACGTGTATTGACTCTGGTCAACACCACATCGTAAGGATTCGTTCGTTTGTTTTCTCCTGTACTTTGCTCAATTTGATAGAATCTGTCTAATGGTGAGAGAGATACTCGTTCCTTTTTGCAGAGATGAGGAACTTCTGTGTCAAGGATTGGCACTAAATGACAATTTGCAGCGTGTTCTTCAGAGCCATGATGATAAGGCAAAGGGAAACTCTGTTCCTGCAACAGCTCCCACTCCAATACCGCTTGTGAGCATCAACCATGACGACGATGATGAGTCAGATGATGATTTCGCTCAGCTATCTCACAGGTAATGCTCATTTTAGCTGAATCCGAGGACTTGGATTCCAAAAATTCATTGAGATCATATCTGCAGGTCGAAAAGAGAGAGCGGACGAGGGACCGGACAAGGAAGTTTCAACCCTATTCTTCCTCCTCCACCACCTACAATGAGGCCAGTACATGTTGAATCTGGTGCTATGGACTTCCTCAGTGGTGATGTCTACAAACCTCAAGGAACCTCAGAGAGTGTAAAGCCTTCGAGTACTTCCCATTCATCAGATCGAGACTCTTCTGCTCCTGTTTTCGATGATCCAGTTCCCCGGAGCAGATCCCCTGAACAAGCTTTGTTCACTAAACCAGTTTATGACCAACCGGAGCATTTGCCTCGTGCTCCATGGGATCCTGAAGGAACCAGGGTTTTTCAACCACCAATGTCTGTTCGAACCAACCAGAGGCAACAATTCCCACAGCAGAATAATGTTCCTCAACACTCAAGCAGTGGCTCTGATTCCTCTTACGAGGATCTCGTGGGACGATCCCGGAATCTCTCTCTGAATCCAACCGCATCTGCTGCTACACCACCAAAGAAAGATGACAAACCAGAGGATATCCTTTTCAAAGACCTGGTCGACTTTGCAAAAAACAGGAAATCATCTTCGTCTTCCTCCAAACCCAACAATCAGAACAACAAACCGTTTTGAGACAGAAGTTGTTGCTGTAGTAATAACTACTCTTTTACCATTCTTTTTTCTTCTTCTTCATTTGTGTCCTTGTTTTCCTTGATTGATGAACATGGATGATGAAAATCGTGTTTCTTTGTTTTATCAAATAAAAAGTTAATAAATATATAGAGATCTTTTATTGGATGGAAAAATCATAATATATATTCCAGGTAAATCGCATTTTTCTAATACAGTTTAAATAAAATTCTCGGTGAATACAAAGACTCTGAAGTTTCTCTTTTGCCTCTTTTTTGATCTAAACATTGATGAAAGTAACCAAAACAAAAAACATGAATTGCCAAGCTGTTGATCAAGTATGGGTTCGTCTAAGCAAGTCTAGTATTAGAGCTGACACAGATCAGTCCCATGGGAGAGAGCCAGGAAAAGGAGCTGAACCACAGTACCTGAACAATCCTCCGATTTCAGGGCATCCACTAGGGTAAGGTATAGTCCTGTGGAACGGGTCACGCTTCAACTTCTTACGCCAAAGCGAACCAACACATCCGTATGGGTCTTCTTGAAACTGAGCTCTAACCATAGCCTCGCCTTTCAGAGCGGCTTCTCTGGATGCAAGAGAAGCTGGAGTTCCAACGTAGATGAATCTTGATTCTGGAAACCCCATTGCTGAACGATGCAAATGCGCAAATCTCTCCTCCTTGAAATCATAGCTCACTACCTATTCCAAGCATGAAGGAAACATTACTATCACAAGAATGTTAAAAAAATTTCGCTCGAATTTGGAAGCAAGAGGCTTTACTGTTATGTTCCGCGGGTAAGATCCTGTGAGCTCTCTGAATCGACACACGCTAAAGAGAAGATTCTCAAAGCTGTCTCTGGCATGCTCTTCGGTCAATGCCCTCGACCTCACATCATCTTTGCCTGTCCATTACCACAAACCAAACCACATTTTACCAAAAAATGTAATAAAGAGCAGAAACTAACATAGCAGAGTAAGTAAGTAAACTCACCGAACCATCCTTTAGACTCAGCAACAGCCCAATAACTCTGAGCTTCACTGCGAGGTCCAGCTTCTTTACGAGTCTCACCTCCACTGAACAAAAGCAAAGACTCATCATCTTTAGCTGCAGCTCCAACGCCTTCCCCTATATGACTCAAGAACGTCGCAGCTTGACCTGGATGCTTCTGATAAGACTCCAAGAACCACGAATCCTCTTTATCCATTTTACCGCAGTTACTGCTCGTGTAGACAGAATGTCCAGCCACCATCACGAGGTTCTTCAGATTGGCAAACGGATAAACATCGTTGTCCAGATCGTTCTTCCTATAAGCGACCGTTGAACGAAAATGGCTCTCGTAAACCGAGGATACAAATATCAAAACCGTGATCCCGAAGGAGACGAACACGACGAAACAGAGGATCGGGTGCAATTTGAACAAGTGGTGGAGGCGATTTCCGAGAGATTTGAGCATTTTGGGAAACGAATTCTTTGGCTTTCTAGATTTTCTGACAGCTCCTGATTCCAAATCAAAATCGCCACCACCTCTTTGGTAAGCGTAATACGATGCCTTGTTGGGATTATTACTCGACCCAAATAGATATTTATTCATGACACAACCAAATCCAAGGATCGAGAGCACCAATGAGGCAGATTAAGCATACCCAGATCAGATTTAGGGAGATCAATGCGTGTGTGTTGTTGTGATCATCAAAAAAAAAAAACTTTCAGTGTTTAAGAATTACCAGAAAGACGCAGACTTTGATCCAACCCAGATCATTGACTTTGAAGATAAATCTCCACAACCATTTTAGACAAGGAATCTCGAACACAAAACCCAGGTGAAAGTTTCCAGAATCGAGGTAGAAAAATTTAACGGGAAGAAAGAAAAAAAACAGACTCACTTCAGTTTCCGGTGAATTCAAGGGCTTTCCATATAATAAAACCAGATGTTAAATTTTGCATCAAATCCGTTGACCGAGAGTGTGGTTGTATGATTTGTCGACCATGACTTGTAAGGACAATTCACGATTTTGAACACTTAATAAGAGAGACTTCGGAAACATGTTTTGTCGACGTGAGCGAGAGGAAAAGAGAAGAATCGAAGGAGATCCTCCTAAACACTTTGAAGCCCAGATCCAAATCTATAGGTCCATCTAATATTTTAATGTAATGGGTTTTTTCAATTATGGTTCGTTATCATTATTTTCCTTACAATTTCTTGTACATGTACGTAGTCTCGAAGAAGAGTTTAATATACATAAACATTATCACATAGAAATTCTAGAACATTTGTATACATAGCAAAATGAATCTTTTTAAAAGAATATACTTTCTTCGTATATGATACGTACATAATGACGTTTTGCATAAAATGAATATTGCCAGATACATCACAAAGGTCAATTTGCTACTGTCATTTATGTTTTCTTTTATTCATCGTGTGAATACTCGACATTCTTTTGCTTATCATATATTAGTTTTGTCAATTTATTAATACTGAAATTAAACATGCTTTGTTATGAATATGAGGTGACATCAAGTTTGTGGTGTGAGACGTTCTCAAGTCTCAACTCTTATCTTATACGATTATATAAGATACGGCCCGGTTCAACTATCATGTTCACTGGGGCGTTATAAAGAATCGTATTCTGCGCAGATGAACAAATTATAACTGGAACTTCTGGTAGTTCACGAGTATACATCAATTTACCAAAAAGAAGAATAAGTTGTTATCTCATAAGTGATAAGTCATAACCAAAACATATTTATGCTATATGTTTATTTCTATTTTGGAGTAGTCCTTTAAAAGCTTAAGACAACCCTGATATATAGAAGAAGCTCTATTCATATATCAATTCTAGAGATGAATATACTGGGTGCAGTCTGATTTAAGAAGGCGAAATCATTTTAGTTCGGATGATTAAATAAACAACTGATATACACATACAAAGCTATATACATATTTCTAAAAATAAAAATAATCACTTCGACGAAAACATTAAATAATTAGAACACGTCTGAATCCATCTTTTACATCGATCTTAATCTGTTCAGTCCGTATTGTTCCTGAAAGAGAAAATAAAGCAGCATGCCGATGATCAATGACCCCACAAATAAAACTTTAGTTGTTGTTATCTTATAAATCTATGCTTATGGTAGTAATTACCAGAACAATGGAAATTTCACTGAGAATAGGTGTCAACAAGGAGCTTAAGGTATCAATGTCTTCTCTAAGGGTCTCGTAGCTCTCATCTCTTGCACCGATCGCGTCCATGAAAGCCTTATTGTCAGGCACTAGCTTCAAACACACCTTCATTATATTCAACACGATATCAAAACCTATAACCCCATCAAAGTTTAACTTAAATGCTTATATATAAACACTAAAAATGAAGAAGCAATTTTGGATGGGATGTAATTAAAAAAAGAAGAAGATGTTATAAAGTATGATGTAGCTAGAAGGAGAGTGATAAAGTTGTATACTTTGAAAGCAGCAGATGCGATCCATCCATGGTGCGGTTTTAAAGTCGCCATATAGCATTCTTCAACAAGTTGTTCCATTTTTGACGACATCTCTTTGGACAACAATCGTAATAAACCCACCGTAAAATCCATCGTCCTATGTGATAAAAGATAGTAAGAAAAAGTCACAATAAGTCTTAGTAGACTAATGACATAACATATATGTAGAAATCGAATAATCAAGAATTCGATACACACGACGACCTATACAAGATAATCACATCTGTTTTTCCCCAATAATTTGATTTGACTAGGTACAAAAAAACATATGTGATACTTACCTAATACATGTTGTTGTAAAGTACAACATATGTATGACCATGTACTACGTACACTTGTTTTGGTTTACTTTATTATTTGTTTCTAACTTTCCACATGAGTGTAAACTTGTAATGAGCAAGTAATAAGAGAAAATGATATGCATGAAGGACAAATTAAGTATTGTATAATGCAATAAGTTAGGCTACCATACCCTGATGTAGTGATGTGCATAATCATATTTTGTTACGAGATTCTATAATTAGTTAATAAAATTATAGAACAATTAACTAAGAATACCTAGTGAGCCAAAGAAGAGCTCTACTGCAACTAGCAACCGTCTTGGATGTCCCCTCAATCCTTTCTTTCTTCAGAATCTCAACCAAATTGGAGTAAACACAAGGATCTGTTTCACAAACCTTCTCTAATCTCTACACCACACAAACCAATATATAATAATAAAAACATAGGTAAATGATAATTGAAGTGCAAAAAAGAGAGGGAAACAAGATTAGCCATTTTATAGAAAGTCATTTCAAAATTGACTAAAGTCCTCTTGAAAGCAACCAAATAAGGAACTACATGGCTGAAATTAAATTATTGAAGAGATCTTTATATGAAACGATTGGGTGTTCTTATCAGCATAAAAGTTCAACAGTCTTTTTGCATAGATTTTATTAATATTTTAATAGACCCACCATTCATACATACGTAATTACGTACGCATGATGTTGATGAGGTTCATTCAATAAAGATGAGAGAAAGTAAAATATAATAAAGGGTCTTGTCTTGTCTTTATATGCATGATTATGAAGTTACATTATCTTTAGTTACCTGAATATTTTGATCGATGTCTTGTCTAAGAACAGCCATTGTCGGTCCTATCTTATCTGCAAACACGTACCAAAACACTATCAGCTCAGGACCATCATCGAGTTCTGCTCGATATGAACAATAGAGAGAATACAGATTCGTTTGGGAACTTTAAAAATGAAACAATTAATGAAAATATTAGTCTTAAAAAGGTTATATAAGAGACCAAGAACTTGGATGATTAGGTTGCAGAAGGAGAGAAGAGGCCTCAGGGGTATATTTGTGGTTTCAGTGTTATCTACAGGTTTAGTTATTATGAAGACAGAGAGCTCTTCTATGGCGGTTTGAATCTCTGTCTTCTTCTTCTTCTCCATCTCGTATCTCTTTCTCTTCATCTGCTCTCCCTTTCTTTCCTTTTTCTTCTTACTTTCTCTCTTTAATCAAGGCATCTGGAGTATGTGTATATATATAAATAGTGTGGTAGTACAAAACTGCAAAGTACAAAACATCGCCTTTGACTTTAAATAATCAAGTTGATAATATCTTTTGTATTATACAGGGACTAATTATAAAATTAAAATTAAAGGCATATTCACCTTTAATAGGTATTATATATAGGTCCTCATTATAGTATAATTATTTTGGGTTAGAAGCGGAGACAAGTAAACTTCACCAGCAAAGACCATCATGGTCCATATAAAACTCATTATATATATATATATATATATATATATATATATATATATAATCTATTGGTATGGCATGAAAACAGTAATCGGTTGTAATCGCTTAGATTCCTTTAGAAGAAGATGATGGTGACCCACTTTTTGACCTCTACATTTTGTTTTAGGGATCTATTCCATCCGATTATGTGAAACCATAATATTATTGTAGGGCTAGACAAAATTCTCAACCTGACCTGAAATTCCTAAATCTAAATTGAATTTCTCAGACCAAACTGAATTATGAAATAATCAAAATGAATATATATATATACCAAATTAACTAATTTTACACCAATCTGAATTATGTAAAATCAAACTAAACTATATATAAACTGAACTGTATTAACCAAATTTTATATAAAATTAATATTTCGAAGCATATATTTAAAGTATTTTAAAATCTATATTCTTAATTAAAATTTTTTTTTTTTTTTTAGCCAAAAATCAAAAGTGATATAATTTAATCTCGAATGAGACTTACTTTTTAGTATCCAAAAGATTTTCAATTTGAAATATTGGAGCCTTATACTAAGTTAAAATTTGATTAGAAAGTCTATTTTCTAAAACTCCAAAAACTGGAAAACCAAAAATCCCAAACTAAACCAAAGTAAATACCGTAATGTTCACACATATCCTTAGTTAACTGGATACAAGCGGTCAAGCCGATGATCAATAAGTAACTTCACTAAGCCCACAAGTGACCGACTTATTACATGGTTTGTGGATTTACAACAAAAACTAGTATAGTTATATACAAATTAACAAATTTATCTGGCCATTCTACCAGTTTACAAATTTATTGATATAAAATATATAAGAAGACTTTGTTCAGAAGTTAATATTTTTCTAACACTTGAAGTGCATAATTTTCAAAAATAGAATGAATTAGCAACGTTTTTAACCCAAAACTGTTACGCAAATCATCATGCATGCACTTTTGTGATTTTCACATAATATTTCTTCAATATATATTTAACGTGCCATTCCATATATATTTATTTTGCAATGTTACTAATGAGCCTTAATATTAATTAAAATTAAAAATAGAAAAGTACTTCATACCAGATTAACAAAAAATAAAACAAAACGGTGAATATTAACGATTAAACTAACCATTAATATTGATTAATGGGCTTAGGGTTCCGTTTAGATGTGCTGGTTGGTCATAAAGGCATGCAAGGATTAAATAAAAGGAATCTTCTCCCAATTTCTTAATCATTTGGATTGTCAGCTCTTCGTTCATGAATCCAATCATTTGCACCACTATACAAATATGTTAGTGTGTAATTGTCTACAGATATTTCCTATAACTTAGTATTATTATGTATAGGTTTTGGCTGAAATATAGCTCCGAGATATTAATCAATCATATGAAGGTTTTTTTTTTTTGTCAACTAATCATATGAAGCTTTAATTTGCTTCAAATCATCTCTACCTAATCGACAATAATGTTCCTCTATATCAAACATTACCTATAATATTACTTCAGAGATCATGTAAATACCATTATTCTTAGAACATGGAAAACTTTATTTTTTATTTTTAAATACATCGCATCTATCACAATAAATTCAAATTATCAAACCCAACAAGTTTTCGTGATATTTTTTTTTGCTAAAAAGTTTTTCTTAATATCAGACCAACTACGAAACAACTTTATTTTTACCATTTTTACTTGTTAGAAACTAACCATTTATGTATGTAAAGTAAGAGTTTATTGTTGCCAAAAATAACCATTCCGCAAGATAACAATTAAAAATATATCTATTTTTCGGGAGTAACTACTATACATACCACAATCTCCCATGTAAGGTTGAGAGAAACCGTCGATTGACAAATTGTACGCTTACATGTGGAATGTCTTCATGGTCTATTTACACTTACAAATAATTACATGTAAAGTAAGTATTTGATGGTCTATGATCATTTGCCTTTTCTTATTTCTTTTTTGCCACCAGCAGTTTTAATAATACTACTTTTAATCATATAATACTAGAAATTGTATTAGACTATATATAACCTTAACTTACAGTAGCATCTAAGACCATCCTGAGTCCCGACCATGTGACCCAAATTACATCTATACATTAGGGTCTTAATAGGCTTCTATTAATAGACGACCAAAAAGAGAGAATATACATTAATTAAGACATTTAAGGAAAGTACCATCTTTATTTAGAATTGTACCTTTCTTTTAGAATGTCTGGGCTACAGCATTTTTAATGAGATCTAAATACGAGGGTAATTTTTTTATAAGAAGTTTCATAGTTTTACAGTTTACTAATACTGTTATGTAATATTAAAAATTTAGTCATGGTCGTGGTTTATATTTTGTAAATTTATTGCAAGTTGATATGAAATCAAAAGGCCTACCAACATCACCTCTACTCTAACATCATTATAACCTTAATAATAATATATTATCATTGACTAATTAATTAAAATATTTGTTATCGAGAAACTTTTAAATATTTCAGTTGGTAGATTTTTTAAAAATTAATCTGATAAGTTACGTTATTGGCTTCATTCCTTTATGTTGTATATGCTGGACTTTCAGTAAAATTATCAACATGTAGGAACTATTTCATCGTGTGGGCTATGGGCCTGGGCCTGATATTTAGTAGCCCATTATTTACGAACTTGTTCAAAAGATACCGACGCGTGTTTGCGTCTCCAGGGACGAATTTTGAAGAAACAACGAGACAGACAACAATGGCTGCTTCTACCGCCATAACCGCCGTCGCATACGGAGCTTCGTATCTGGTCCCTTCACGAAGCGCATTTGCACTCTCTTCACGGAGACTTTCCTCATTCTCGCAATCGAAAAGGCTGAGCCTCAGTTATCTACGGCGGAGAGTCAATGCACCATCGCCGAGGCGCCTTGTGGTACGCGCCGCCAGAATTGAATCAGGCGGAGTGAAATTAGGAGTTAGGGCTCCCGATTTCGAGGTAATATCGTAAATATGCACGTCGCCGGAAACGAGCGACGAGGAATTGCTAAGCTTTAATACATTTTGTGTGTGTTTTGAGTGAAAGCTTCGGGAGCCACTCACTGGAAATTTGTGGAAGTTAGATGATTTTGAGCTGTACCCGTGTCTACTTGTGAGTGTATCTTCATCTTTCTGTTCACAAATGTTTTCAAATTCTCTGAGCGCTTGTAATTTGTATATAAAGTTTAAACCTTTCTGTGCTTCTCTGTGTGTGTTTTATAACGTTTAGGTTATGTTCATCTGCAACCACTGCCCGTTTGTGGTTCACTTGAAGAAAGTCATTGTAAAGCTCTCCAATTTCTATATGAAGGTACCAAACACTTTGCTTCTGTCCATAGCTAGACTCGTTATGTGATGGAGTCTTAAAGCTTCTATTGTCTGGATGTGCAGAAAGGTCTTGCTGTTGTTGCAATATCTTCAAATTCTGTGGTTACACATCCTCAGGTTTGTGTTTGTGTTTGTGACTCCTCTAGTGTCAATGCTTGTTGTTGGGATAATGTTTCTATAAAGGTTGTTCCTTCATCTTTTTCCTTTAGGATGGGCCAGAGTTGATGGCAGAAGATGCAATAAAATTCAAGTACCCATTTCCTTACTTATACGATGAGGTAAATCGCCGTCTGTTCAATGCCTTTTTGTTGTTCTTTTTCAGCATTGGTTGTTTGTTGATTATATTAGTCATACTCTGATCTTTTTCTCATGACGTTCTCTCTTACCTTAGTCACAAGAGGTTGCAAAGGAATTTGGAGCTGTCTGTACCCCTGAGTTTTTCTTATATAAGAAGGCAATCTTTTGTCATATCTAAGATCGGTAAGTAGCAGGAAACTTGTGACTCTATCTCATCTGACTCTCGCCTGTCAAATGAAGCAGGATGGTCGTAGGCCATTTGAACTGGTTTATCATGGCCAATTTGATGATTCCCGACCTAGCAATAACATACCGGTAACTGGGAGGTTCGTTTATCTATATGTGACAATATTACAGAGAAGTTTTTATATTAGTGAAACCTAACATGTTATAATATCTGCATAGGGATCTAAGTCTGGCGATTGATCTTGTCCTTAGCTGTCAACCAATACCATCAAATCAAAAGCCAAGGTACACTCAAATTCGATACGTTTTCCTTTTTAAGTCTTTGTTTACAATGTCTAATAGTCTTTGATGACCAACTAAGACCTTGCATTTGGTGTTTCTTTTCTTTAAGTGTTGGTTGCAGCATAAAGTGGCATCCAGGAACGGAATGAGCTAAGACATTGGTTTTGCACTTATAAACAGTTGCGCAACATTTTATTTTCAGGCGAGTTGTTTGTTTTATTATTAAATTTATGTTCCATATACTCAGGTCTGTCGTATGTCGGAATCTACTAAACTTCCTTTCTTTTCAACCAGAACGAAAAGTAGTTACTGTCAAGATTTAGCTTTTGTAATATATATTGAATACTGTGGATTAATGATTTTTTACAGGTTTATTCCAAAATCAAAATCGAAAGGAGAGGAGAAAGCAAGGCAGAAGAACTTTCAAAAGCATGGCAGCCAAAAGAACATATGTAGAAAGTGTAAATTGTATCCATTATTCAAGAGGAATATACAATCATCTACTCCACGGATCCTATATCGCGGGATCGTTCATGTATGATATAAATTCATGAACAATATAAGAATGAGTTTTAGTGTAAATAGTACGTTTTCTGTATTTAAGAAATGTAAAGTATATGTGATTAAAAAGAAATCAAAATGTCTTCCTGGTCAAATCCCGAACCTTGTAAGATCTGTTGAACTCCAGTTATCACCACTGATCATGAAGCTCCCCTGAGAAATCAACTGCTCTGGCTCCTCTGAGAAAGAGCATTCCAGGATCTCTTGAATCTCTTTGTCATCGAGTAGACCTTGGAACTCAAAGATTTCCTCTTGATCTTCTTGGATAAACTGATCATAACATCGTTGATCTTCTTGAATCCTCTCGCTTAGATTACTGAATTCCCCGTAGAATCCAAGATTGGCATCGGTTTCTTGGCCGATATCCCAACTCAAGGATTCTAAAGCATGAGTGGTTGTTGTTACCGGTGAATCTTGATCAGATCCGGTGATATTATCTGTACTTGAAGGGCTCCGATCAGTCACGTACTGTGCGAAAACCGCAGCCAGATCAATATCAGAACCAGCTCGGCTTGACTGGGACTCGTCATCTTGGTTGATAAGGCCATCTTGGTTGATATTCTCGCTCCGACCAAACCTTTTGTGACTGTTCTGTCTGCTCCGACTTCTCTTGCGACAACCTCCACCGACCGGGATGTTGCGGAGAGATCCGCCTTTTGTCCAGTAACGACGGCAACCTTTGCAGAAGTATCTAGGCTGAGAGAGGCTGTAGTTGTTGTAATAACAAAACTTGGTGTTCGAAGATGCACACCGAGGACAAGGAGGAGCAGTCTCCTCGTGCCCGTACGAAAGCTTCCACTTTGCCGGGATTTCAGTCTCCGGCGAGGGAAACCGTTGCTGATAGCTGTTGTGTGCGTTGTACGGCAACATCATTCATGTACTCTACTTAGAATTTTGGTGTTCAGAGATTGGAGAAATCTAACAAATGGGCACTTGGTGTATATTCTAGTACATGTAAAGTATATATATATATATAGATGTTATGTATCGGCGTGTGTACGTAATGAATGTAGAGACGAAGAAGAGCATGTGTGTGTGGAAGCAGAGGTGCATCGATAAATGTGTGAAGGGTTAAGAAGTAAACGTGGGCGGTTGCCGAGCCGTGCGTCTCCTTTTCCGTTTCTTCTTCATCAAGTTACGTGCCTTCGGTATGAGCCCTTATTAGTTTTACTAATGTAAACCCACTAAATGTTTATTATTCAATCATTTGATAATCCAAATTAATCAATCCTAATACCTGAATTTTGTGTTTCATACTACCTATGGACAGAATCGAACAATAACTGTAACTACCTCTTAAATTTTTTCTTATAAGCTTAAAATGCATGAGTTTTCATATAATTGCGTGTAACAAATCATTATAACTAACATTCTGGTAAAACCGATCCATATAATAGCAGTATTCAACGCAATCATTTTCAACAACTGCCTATCGCGACATATGAAAAAATTAAAAAGCTGTATATACTGGCTAATATTTTATCCTACAAATTATTCTCTATTCTCTTATAAAAATACTAACGTAGGGCAATCATAGTGTGTACGTAGATGATATGATGAGAGTCACTTACATTCTCCGCATCTGCATCTTGTCATCGTGAAGCGCAAGACAGCAGTAAATAATTCTTATTAAACAAAACAATCGCAACATTTGGTCACTTGCACTCTCTTCTACACCCTTAGCTATCATTTCAACACTTCAAAGCGTCGGAACATATATATGCATTTATATATTATTACCCTATGTTTATCCATTTGCTAAGTTATAATACTTGATAACGCGCTCCAAATCAAACTAGTGATTGTCATTGAAATTCTTGATTTAAAGTACATTATTTATGCTATAGTTTCGAAGGAAATAGATTTGTCTGACTAACTCAAATATGTTTTCTGCCATATATATAATGTACGATCATTGGATTAGCGGTAAACTCTTCCTTAGTTAAATCATTACTTCTCATGGCTGATCTGTGAAATCAAAGTACGTTGTAGGTACGTAGATTAGTGACCGTTAAGAGCATCGATTATATAAACCATTAGGTACTAAAGATAGATTAACGCCAAGATTAAGGGCCACACGCATGGTAGAACACGTGCTTTCTACCAACGTGTCGACCTATGCTTCCCTTATTTCTCTCAATTTCTTCACATCTACGAAGTTGAATTCTCTTTATATTGTTTTTTTTTTCTTTTGCATTTTATCATTATTTATAGCCGCTGATTATTTTATTATAGATAGGCATATCTTTTTGTGAAGATATAGGTTTGATCGGGCAGCCTTACAACTAAATCTATGGTAAGCTCCGATCCCGATATTATTCTGGCTTTACGATACGATATTTGTAGTGTAATGATTAAAAATAAAATAAAAATTTAAAACTATGAAGTCAACCCTTAATCCTTTTTCGGGATTGCATTTATTCATCCCAGCTGTCTTCTTAAAATCAAGTTTGACTCGAAAGTGATTTTGACTTCAATTTTATAGTATGTATTTTCTTTTTTTGAAAAAAAAACAAAAAATCACGGATTCAATGAAATAAAAACTTCGTATTCGACGAAACTTACGAGATTTATTTCACGTATTCGACGAAACTTACGAGATACCAGTTAAAAATTTAAACCATAAACTGGTGAGTTAAACAATCCGTTTTATATGCTTTTAATAAAAGAAAACACGTTGGTTTCACGGTTTAGGCCCATAAACAGAACATGGAAAACGGCCCAAGTCATTGCTTAAACCGATAAATTGAGAGATATTGGGTGAACCAGGATCTGATCGGTTTGGGAATCAAAGAATACGAGGTCCTAGAGACTCTGTTGCTGTTTTGACCGATAAATATGGAATAGTTCCGACAAAACTGATTTAGTTTAGGCTTTTGGGGCTCTATTTTTTGGCCCTACCTTATTTTCTCATCGCCTGACTAAATCTTTTGACTATTTGAGCTTCATCTCGAGAGAGAAATATTCCCTTGGAGCGATATTCCTGAAAAAATTTCTCATTCTTCTGTTTTCTCAAAAACGATATTACCGCAGATTCTATATCCCAAAATGGTGGTAACAATATTTGAATACTCAGATTTAGTCGTAACATTAATTAAACAATTAGACTAAAAGAGAAAAATACATTAATAAGCTAATTCAAATAAGGAAATAAATATCACTAACACACCTTGGAGTCCTACGAAAATCCCTAGAAATATCAAAAACTTGTGATTCTGTAGCAAATACCCAACTCTTTCAGGATATAAACTAAAAGTTTAAAGAAATGAAACCACAAAATTGTAAATAAAAATATTGTGCTTATTAATAGTCATTATTATTCCAAATCTATAGGAAACAAACAATGGAAAAAGAAACGTAAATTTTCTACATTTTACATCTTTAACACACACACACACACTCCCCTTTCTGTACGCGTATTGCGTAAGGTTGGCTTTCTTGAGCGTAAAAGATCGATATCTGTCCAATTTTTTTTAACAATGTCACAACCAAAAACAAGTGGGAGAAGCTTTGGATTCATTAGATCGTTTATGCGGTGCTTCGACGCGACGGCGGAGGGTGAACGACGGGAAAGATCTAAGGCACTGTCACGGAGGAGCAGCTTGGTTCACTCCATAAAATCATCTCCGTCTAATGGTTTCGTTAGTGGTCCGATGGTAGACGAAGAAAGGGATGAGAAGATTAAAGATGTTATTCTCTATTGTAAGATGAATTCTCCAATTAATTTACCCTAATATTTTAGACGTGATTCTTTTTTTTTTTGTTCACCTTTTCTTTTTCACAATCACTCATAATTTTACACAAAGTTGTAGATGACTGATAATTAATTTACTTATTAGTTTTTATCCTCTCTTTTTTAGATCCATGGCTCACTTTCATATTTCCGCTCTCGGATTAAATTTTAGTAAAAAAATAGTTACCATTAACTAGGTCCGAATAAAATCATATCTTCTGTGAGCGAATTGCTTCATACGATTTTTGTTTTTATTCGGTTACCTTATGGATTTCTCAATTTAGTAGGAAAATAGTAACCATTAACCAAGGTCCGGATAAAATCATATCTTATGTGGATTGGTTTATACCATTTTCGTTTTTATTCGGTTACGTTATAACTATGTCTTGGCTGTATATTTATTTTGTTTTATTATGTGTTAGTTCCATATTATATTTTTGATTTGGTTCTGATCTTTTTGACCCAAAAAAATTGAGTTATATCTAGTTAAAGAAAATTGAAATATTGATAATGCAAAGACGGGTTCATGCTATCCAGGGGCGGACCCACGTCCACCAAGGATTTTTTTTTATGTTTTTATGTTAAATATAGTTATTGCCACCACTTAAAAAA
>OVBB01000311.1:0-28886 GCA_900406415.1 Isatis lusitanica
CCGGTAACCTGTCGGGGATCCCTTATGAGTTCCTGGAAGCTCTCTCTTCCAATGGAGTCGTTATCAAACACGTTCCATCCGGTAAATCTTCTCTTTATCTTTTTTAGTTCTTTGTTTTTGTTTTTTAGTGCACAGATTAACTGTCTGTCTGTGGTTTCCTTTGACCGGAACAGGCATGTTAGATGATGTGCTTTCCTCTGAAAGTCATGAACAGTTGACAATGATGCTCATATCCCATCCCGATCTACTGGAATCCCTCACTAGCGAGTTTTGGGCGCGTCGGAGCCGATGCAATTTTCTTCTGGCATACCCACCACATTGTCCTCCTTCCGACAATACCGAGCTATGGAAGGCTAAGAGCGGATGCAGTTTTCTTGTGGCAAAACCACCACGAAGTGCGCCTGATGACCCATGCCCTTCATCCTTGCTCGTTTCTGGAGATTGGCTTTGGGACAGAACTAGCTTACTGAAAGGTTTTTTATCCTCTCTCTCTCTAAGTGTTGACGTAACCAGAAAATTAAGCTCTTGTTTCTGAACTCAGTTTACTCCGCAGATTCAGGGTCTGTCTCCAGGGAGACAAGAAGAGTGGACAAGGGCAGTAAAATGTTTTCTTGCCGATCTTGCGTTTTGGATTTTCCCACCTTTGATGTTTTCAAAACGCACCTCCAGAGTAGCCTACATGCACAGCAAGTAAGCATCCTTGCTCCCACTATATACATTGTATCAATACATTTGTCATTGTCTAACTTCAACAACCTCCCGTTCCCCTCTCAAAATTTGACCCCATGTTTTTTTTCCTCCACATCTTTAAGATTGAATCGGATAATAGAGAGAGGGAGAAGATGCTTAAGCTGGCCTCAGAATGCTAAGGCAAAAATGTCCAGAAGATTGGAAGGTGATAATGCTCCAAGGCAATGAAGCGAATCAAAGGCAAGTTTTTCTTAATGAAAGAGCATACTTTTTTTAACATGATTGAAGGTGATTTGCTGATGCTACAACATTGCAGGCCAAAATGTTGAAGATTCTAGGAGCGTGAATGGTCCTCCTCTTTAAAGGCCATTAAGATTGAATCGGATAATACAGAGAGGGAGAAGATGTTTAAGCTGGCCTCAGAAAAATTTGAGGCGAGTTTGATGTGAAATAATGAGATGAAGCACTAAATTTGAATGTTTGATGTTTATTGAAATCATCTTCGTAGGAAAATAAATTAAATAATAGAAGAAGGATAATAATAAATATGCTATTTACTATTACATAGCTGTTTCTTCTATAGTAAAACAATTAAAGTTGTTTCCATATATGAACATTAAGTAAACAATATACTAAGCAAAATGTTTATTATAGTTGGTTGGTTTCATGGTCTGTCCTTTTATTAAACTTGTTTTCTTATTATGTTTGTAGATAATCTTAAACATTTTGTGAATGACAGTACAAGTCCACATACAAAAAAATAAGCATATATAGCTATTTTTTCGTATGACATATGAACAATCCAACTTGAATCCAACCCAAGCTATTTGTAATGTGCATATATGATGATTTTTCTCCCAGTCTAATGGATATATGAATGCGGCGAGACTTGGGAGACAGAAAGTGAATATTAAAACTCTGTTGAAATTTACTTTTATCATTCATATCTATAGTGTGTCAGAAAAAAAAAGAGACAAAAGAATCTGAATGAACCTTTATCAGATTTACAATGTTGAGAAAAAGAACAAAAGATACCTCCAGCTTCACATTTGCTTCATGGGAAGACCTTAAAGAAGGATGAAGCATATCGTCCTTTTGCTGCGTCAGTCATCCTTGGCTGCATAAGGGCGCACTTGGAGGCAATACCAATATCTTTGAGAAAGCTTTGACGTATAAAGAGTATGCAACTAATTTGCAAGGAACTACTACCAAAAGAATAAAACTAAAAAAGCTTATTCTCAGAAAGGGGGAAAAGCCGGTAACTATAGAAAAAACAAGAATAAAAAAACCTCCGTTTGTTTGCTTCTTCGCCTTTCCTGAAAGAATATGGGAAAAATCAAATGACACCTGACTGCAGAATCTGCATCCTTGTCACAGTACTAGTCATTGGGATCCCACTCTTCATCCTGGTCAAAAGCTGAAGCCACCTTACTTTTTGCAAATTCTTCTTCAGTCTCTGACTGTTCAGCGAGAAGGTCATGTTCATAATCAGGCTGATCACCTTCATCAGGTTTACTCTTTTCCGCCCCAGCTGTTTTGATCCATTTAGGACACTCATCCTCACCTCCATAGAGAAACCTGCCGTCATCACTTCGTATATGTCTGGAATCCTCAAGGGCCGATGTTCTACATGAGCATTCAGGAAGTGGATGCGAAAGAAACAACCTGGGTTTCGACAGCATAGACTGCCTGATAAGCCCACTTTCACCCAAACTTGAGTTAAGATGTTTCCTCACAAGAAGTGTCCAGTTACGGGTGGGATGGTACATGTCCTCACGGGTTATGTTGAAAAGTTGTTGAATAACTTTCCTGTTTTGAGAAAATCAGAAAACAGCCATTACTTAATTTGCAACAGAGATAGTTCATGAAGTAGTGAAATATACGATCTGTGTATCAGATAAATAGATAGACCCGGTATCTTCATTCAACCTAACTATGACAACGGAGCTAAAGCCAACACGCTCTAGATCAATTTCAACTTTAAAACGCACTCACAAACTGTCGAGTAATAAGCTTTCTTACCTGTCCAGTCTATATGTTCGTGACGAGGGTCTTTCATAGAGCCTCTGACCCATTACCAAACTTGAGAAATCTGGCAGCCCACTACCATCGTTGTTGAAACCAGGGAAAAACACATCAGCTTCTACAGATACAACAAAGTCAAGAGCATCCCACAGTAACCTGTGTGCTTGATTCCTAAGATCCATAGGTGAAGGGGTTGGTTCTGTATCATTCTCTGTAAGCCAACCATACCACCCTTCTTTTTCGTGTTGGTAGATAGGTCTGTCTGGAGGAGGAGGGAGAGGTCTAGGCCGAGGACCTGCCTTGTTCCACTCTTCTTTGAGAAGCTTATCGCTTTTTCGAGAAGGCACTTCAAATGTATTTTCTGGAAGAGGTGTCTCAGGACCAACCAATTCTGATAATTCTTCCGTGCTACATAAAGAAGTCCGATCCACTAAATTAGGGAACATGGCACGCAGAGGGATCAAAATACGTTGGCCGCCAAACATTTCGGAACCAGCTAAGTACATAATCGCTTTTTGAGAATAACCCAATGCTTTCAGAAGAATTCCAACCTGCGACATTTCAATACCAATAAAATCTTAGCATCACAAAAGCCAATTCAGTTCCATCAGAACAGCAGTAGGGAAATGATCCAATTGGTGCATTAGAATGTCAGCATAAGGGGTGTTCAGGCTTGAAAACGGTGTGTCATATGTGAACCACATGTAAACGTAGAAACATATGAAGTTGCATATACTGTATATTTATCTTCGTTAGAAACTCCAAGAATTCAAACCCATAGGGACCACATGTTTCCGAGGCAGACTAAGCTTTCAATAGACACCATGAAGGCAGACATAAAGCGTATCAACAAATTTGTCCATCTAAGCATTTTTAGCATAATTTCTGAAAAGCTCCGAGTTCTACCTCTTCTGGCATGAGAGGACACAAGCCATTGTCCCTACGCAAGTGCGAGTCTACAATAAGTTCTTCTGAAATAAACCTCTGTTTGATCATCTGAGCCCGCCGATACTGAATGAGTTCACTGTGAACATCCTTTAAAAATGGAAACGATGAATAGAGTAAGAAACCAATTGCACCGTTTAAAACTACTTCCGCATGTAACTCGAGCACAAAGGGTAGACAGGAAAAAAGCGTATCTGATATAAACACTATTTTTTATCAGAAAATACAGATGGGGAAGGTTGAAAAATTTAACCTGGAAAAGCTCAGCACAACCATGATATGCCAGTTTGTCCCTCACTAGGCCAGGATGATAAGCTAGGAAGGGTTGACCTGATTTACGTAACCTGGCAAAAATAAAATACGTAGCTCATTATCTCAGAGAGGCACGGTTATTAAGGGTCGATGGACAAGTCGTGACGATAAGTACAGTAATTTTTAGTTATGTAGTACTCCACCTCACGATCCCAAACTAGATTAAAAAAAGGGCAACCCCTGACACTTATTTCTTATACTTCCCAGCTAGGTACTCAATGACTAAGGAAATAAAAGCTTAGCATGTAATGTTCTTTCCCTATCTTAAGAATCAAAAGCCACAACTATCTCCTGTTTTCGTCCCCTTTTCGCCAATTAAATTTCAAATTGCAAGTATTACAAATACCTGTCAACCATCTTCTTCCCCAGCACCTGGATTTCTGAACGAAGCTGGAGGGCGTGGAAGGCAACTCTACACCTTAGTCTTTGAAGTTCAAGCAAGGAAGCAGGCAAAGTTGACTGAAAACAATACAGATTTGTTGAAGATAAAACACATAGTTTAACTAATGTAACAACTTCTTACATTTAAACGTAAAATAACCAAAACGTGATATGACGAGTGACGGTAGTTTGCAAGCAGAAAGATATCTAGCCAAAGATTTCTACAGATTTAGAAGTTACTGCATACAAGCTATATCACTCTAAGTGAGAAAAAAAAAAGACACGCATTACCTGCAAGCATCCCCCATCAGAAACGATCAATCCAATAACATTAGCTTTCTTTAACTTTGGCAATACATCCTCGAGGTAAAATTTTGGTGACGCAGAGTTTTTGGGCTTAAAAAGTGGAAACTCGTTCCTTTTTCTTGCGGCTTTCAAGCCCTCGGGAAGGGCCTTGGCAATTATAACATCATTTTTAAGAAAGGATATAAACTGCTCTTCATCATAAAGATAGGAAAAACTCTTGAACTTGTTGCTGCGTAGCATGTAAAAATACCATGAGTAAAGACGAGTCTGATACCAAGGAAAAGAAAGATGCTTCAACAGAACATAGAGTTAGGCGTACCTAATGCCTTTTGAGCGAAGACTTTCTTGAAGCTCTGGAATGATAAGAGTAGCATTTAGAAGCCTGGAGATGGTGACAAGATCACATATCTAGAAAAGTTGCAAAGTTGTTATGAACATGAATAACAGCAACAAAAAGAAGAAGATGAATTTTAAACTATGGAGTCAGGTGATACATACAGAAGATCTGATCTTGTCAAATCCACCAAATATCTTTGCATAAATGAAGCGATTGTTTTTAGAACTGGGCGCTGCAAAGAGACAGAACTAAGAAAAATTAAGAAAAAAAAACACGAAAGATTTCAAAGATTTTTTTTGACAAAAGACCAGCAAGAGGGTTTTCATGTTCGAGCAAGTATCCAACACAACATACAAGATCCATATGGCTTTTTATATCGCTCAATGGTCTGATGCAAAAAAAAAGAAAAAAAAAAGAAAAAAACACTGATGCAGATTAAACTCTCCAACGTCAATATGGTTGAGTACTTCAGAGACGGCAATGACTAATGCAGAAGAGAAAACATTCCAGAAACAAAGTAAGAAACAGTACCAGGATAACTATTTCTTGGATTGGCATAGGGCTGCAAGGTCTCCAAGGATTTGACAGGCCTCCATAAGTGCTTATTTCTAAAATCCTGCAACAGTGAAAACAAAACAGAAGGGAACCAACATTCATTCTTCAGTCACCCATTCAAATGGAAACCACAAATTATTTTTTTGGGATTACCTGTGCCCCTAACAAAGAATCAAAATCTTGCCAAAGGGTATCTCTTGCGTAAGAAGCCAACTGTACACCTGAAGACTTTGTTATCGAAAGATGAACAATGAGAGATCCCACTGATAAGATGAGCACCAAGAGCGCAATCCATTTTATCCTTGATTTGAATACCATCCCTCTACCAGCCCCTAAATTCCAGCTCCTTCTTCCCCAACTAAAACAATCCAAAAAAAACAATTTCAGTATCCAGTGGCTAAGCTAAAATTTTCACAAACACTGAATTTGGAATTAAGAAACGAGCTTCTCCTTTCCTCTTCTTTTTCTTAAAAATCTAATTCCATACCCAAGACGAAGAATTCAAGGCGAGATCCAGGGTCAAACGAGGAAGATTATTCGCTGGAACAGCCTCGAATTGCACGAGGAACGAAGCACGCTTAGGATCTGATCATAGCCATGTAAGGAGAGACTTCTCGCATCGAACTTTCCAGGGGGAAGCAAACAAACAACCCGTGCAGAACTAACTAGTTTGAATTTAATTTGAGTCAGATCGAGAGAGAGAGAGAGAGAAACTAGCAGACAACTCACTGACAGATTCCCAGAAATTCGAAGAACGGAAAATATATTTTTCCTGCGAGAGGCTTGCTTTGTTAACAGACAAACTCTGCATATTTTTTAGATATATCAACTCTACAGTACTCCTAACCGGCTGCGATTTCGGTTTTCCATTCTCGGTTTAAGCTACATACCAAAACCCAATCATCTTATCGGATTAATTGATATTTTCCCGGTTCAGGGCTTCGGTTCTTTACGGTTTGTTGATTTGTCCTTAGAACCGATCAACAACAAACCTACTAACCTCGCATCGAAGCCCCAAATTGTTTTCCCGGTTCAATTAGTTTGGTCGGAAAATTCGTAAGAAACCGAAATATTTTTCCCCAAAAACAACATACAGTAACCCGGTTTGGATATTTATTTGAACATGATTCTCTGAAACATGAAAATCTTTTGGATTTTGCAGTATATTAACTGTTATTAAACAAATCTGAGAAATCTTATCGTCGGTTTGATTCCATCCTTCATTATACAAAACTGCCATTTACATTGGAATTTCTATCTTCCCGATCGAATATTTTATTAAGAAGAATGAAAAAAGTTGTCATCTATATCTACAGTACAAAATGTTAAACAAGTATATGATGATCATCATCCTTGGATCCGTGAAGTAACAGTGTGGAAGGTATCTGCAGGACAAGGGATCGTCAAGCCACCCATCGGATGGTTAAACCCAAATTCTTCTTAGCTTTACTTAGAAGAGGTTGGAACAAAGGCTGGCTCTCAAGTAAGAGACCGGCACAATGTATCTCTGCTTCTTCTTCTGGTTCTCTCCGACGTACACCGACAAGAAACCTTTTGGTGCTGAAGTTTCTTTCCTCGTTCCTGCTACTGAGACACCAAGAATATTCTTCTTTGCGGCCAAGAAACCTCTTACCAAAGCCATTTTTCTTTTCTGAAAATTAAAGACCTTATTTTGGAGTTTCAAGTTCTTGGATTACTTGTTGTTGAAAATAGTATTGTATGGGCCTCGTCGAGCACCGCATGGGCCTGGACGAGCACCAAGCCAAAGCCCATTAAGCGAAGTCGCCCAGCAAGCCCAATTAGCGCGACCACGGCCCGTCGAGCGTGTACGGCTCGCGCTGACATCATTCGACTACAACACCGCCTCGCCTCAACACTTCACTATAAATAGGAACCACTGTAGAGCGAATAAGGCATCCGAAATTTACTTGGAGAGCGCTCGCAATATAACTTGTAAATTGCTCAGCCCTCACCATTGTAATAAAAACGTTAAGTCTTTTCAACATCATAAGCAAAATCGACCACGTTTACTTTTTTATCATTTGGACGAACTCTTACGAACCTATTTAGCTCACCCGTTCGAACATTGCGAGCCCGTCCATCCCGCGCTCGACAAGGATCGTACTCGGCAAGACCAGTGCTAAATATACCCTAAACAGGTATGAAGATGTTGATTCTGCTTTGGGTCTGTATATATAGATCTATGCAAGTGTTTTGTGGGACATATAAAAATAGTGTTTCCACATGGTTATGTTTTCTCATATGCTATCATCTCGAAGAAAAAGACTAGATATTGGCATATATGCTCTTGTTTCTTCGTGTTTCACAAGGAGTCTTTTGTCCTCTTCTATGGTTAAAACTGAGTTCTAATTACCAAATCCTTCTATACATGAACAAAACATATGTGGGGACATGCTAATCAAGTTGTTTTCAACCATACTCAGAAATAGGATCGCATGACAATGCCATAAAGAAAATTAATGTGGCTAAAATCTTCTTCATTTTTTATCTCTCTTTGTGGTACTGATATGATGATGAAATGAACACAATCATAATATATCAATGGAGGGTCCCAATTGTCATTGTTGGGGACAAAGTCATATGTTTGGGTAAAAAAAAAATATTTTTCGGTAAATCAGTTAGATAAAAGGCAGTTCAAAATTGATTAGGATAAATTAAACTTAAGGGCAATACAACCATCCGGATCCGTGGCGCAATGGTAGCGCGTCTGACTCCAGATCAGAAGGTTGCGTGTTCGATTCACGTCGGGTTCAAAACCCCGAAATTAATTCCGGATTACTTTTTGGTGCTATATCCAGTTTCGCCACTGCTGCTTTCCTTGAAATTGCTGTATGTTTTATCGTTTTCTTCCTTCTTTCATTGCTTCGTATCTCTGTTTAAGCTATCTCTACTTGTTAGTTTTCATATTTTGGATTTTTCAAAGGAAACTTCCTCTCTTGCTAGTTGTTGCTAGTGTAGGACCCGTTCCTGTTAAATATTCTTTTGAGGAAAGAGCCATGAACTAGTAGGTATATTGCAAAGCAAAGCTGCTTTTTGCTACTAGTTTTCAACGTACTGTAGTCTCTTCGAAGGTCTGTGATTTGAATCCTCTCTTCATCATTATTACTAATGGATTCTTCTTTTTTACTTACTACGGTTGCTGCCGCTGCAATAGCCTTCTTCACGGTTTTTAGAAAACTCAGATTCCATCAAGAAGATAACAAAGAAAAGAAGTCTTCTTCTTCTTCTTCTCCTTCTTCTTCTTTGTCTCCTTCACCAGTTCCTCCATCTTCTTTGTGTCGCATCTGGACACACCATGTCTTTCCGAGCTTCCGTGGTGAAGATGTCCGCACAGACTTTCTCAGTCATATTCAGATGGAGTTTCAAAGAAAGGGGATCACACCGTTCGTTGATAACGAGATCAAGAGAGGAGAATCCATCGGTCCCGAACTCATTCGTGCGATCAGAGGATCCAGGATCGCCATTATCTTGCTCTCTAGGAGCTACGCTTCTTCAAGCTGGTGTCTTGACGAATTGGCCGAGATCATGAGATGCAGGGAAGAGTTGGGTCAAACAGTGATGGTTGTTTTCTACAAAGTGGATCCATCTCATGTAAAGAAGCTTACCGGAGAATTTGGGGAAATCTTCAGAAAAACTTGTGCTGGCAAAGCAAAAGAGGACATTGGAAGATGGAGACAAGCTTTGTCGAAAGTGGCCACTATTGCCGGCTACCATTCAAGCAACTGGTTCGTCTTTTTCCTTTCTTTAATGTCCACTTGCTCTCCTAATCATATAATGACTAAAGTTATTGATCTCTATCCCCCATTTTTGTTAGGGACAATGAAGCGGCCATGATAACAAAAATCGCCACTGATATTTCAAACAAGTTGAATAATTCGGTATCATCAAGTGATTTCGACGGGTTGATTGGGATGAGAGTTCATATGGAAAAGATGGAACCATTGTTATGCCTAGACTCAGATGAAGTGAGAATGATTGGGATTTGGGGTCCTTCTGGGATTGGGAAGACCACCATCGCCAGAGTTGCTTACAACCAACTCTCCAACAGTTTTCAACTGAGTGTCTTTATGGAGAACATCAAAGGAAAATATACAAGACCTGCTTGTTCCGATGACTACAGCGCAAAGTTGCAGTTACAACAGCAGTTGATGTCTCAGATAACCAACCAGAAGGATGTAGAGATTCCTCATTTAGGAGTCGTCCAAGATCGGTTGAAAGACAAGAAAGTTCTTATCGTTCTTGATGGTGTGGATCAGTTAGTACAGCTAGAGGCCATGGCGAAAGAAACCTGGTGGTTTGGTCCCGGGAGTCGAATCATCATTACAACACAATATCAAAACCTTTTCAGAGCACATGGGATCAACCATATCTACAAGGTTGATTTTCCATCATCTGATGAAGCTCTTCAAATATTTTGCATGAATGCTTTTGGTCAAAGTTCCCCTAAAGATGGATTTGAGGAACTTGCTCGAGAAGTTACAAGACTTGCAGGTGAGCTACCCCTGGGACTAAGGGTTATGGGCTCTTATTTCCGGAGAATGTCAAGGCAAGAATGGGCAAATGCGCTACCAAAGTTAGGGAATTCCATTAACACAGAAATTGGGAGCATCTTGAAGTTCAGCTATGAAGCGTTAGATGAAGAAGATAAAGATCTGTTTCTTCATCTAGCCTGCCTTTTCAACTATAGAAATATTAACAAAGTGGAGAACCATCTTGCAAACAGGTTCTTGGATGTGAGGCAAGGACTTAACAACTTAGCTGAGAAATCTCTCATATCTATGGACCGTGGATATATAGAGATTCATAACTTGCTACTACAACTGGGTAAAGATATTGTCCGTAAACAATCTGTTCGTGAGCCTGGACAGCGCCAGTTTTTGGTCCATGAAAGAGAGATCAGTGAACTACTAACTGATGGTGCAGCTGTAAGTTTTCTCAGGGTCTCCCTACAAATTGAGTTTATTTGATAACTCACCATCCCCCTTTGGCAGGGTAGTAGAAGTGTCATAGGCATAGATTTCAAGTTCTCTGGAGTCAAGAACGAATTAAATATAAGTGAGAGAGCCTTTGAAGCAATGCCTAATCTCCAATTCATTAGATTCGATGGGAATAACAATAACTTGCATCTATGGCGTGGTCTAGACTATCTATCTCGAAAGCTTCGGTTACTACACTGGATTGGTTTTCCGATGACATGCTTGCCATCTGTTGTTAACACGGAATTCCTGGTCGAAGTAAACTTAAGTAACAGCAAGCTTGAAAAGCTGTGGGAAGGAATGAAAGTAAGTAATGTTGATTTATTTCAGTTTCAAATCAATAATTTTGTGTGTACTACTAAAGTTTATGAACCTCTTGTTGTTCTTTTTCGCCTGTACAGTCGCTTCAAAATCTTAAGTGGATGAATTTGAGTTTTTCTGTAAACTTGAAGGAGCTTCCTGATCTCTCAACTGCCGCTAATCTTGAGATATTGGATCTGATTCATTGCTCAAGTCTGATCAGTCTCCCCTCCTTTATTGGAAATGCCACTAATCTCGAGAAGTTATATCTCGGTGGATGCTCAAGTCTGGTGGATTTTCCTTCCCCTATTGGGAATGCCACTAATCTCAAAATATTGAATCTTAGCAGTTTGTGTGTGGTGGAGTTACCTTCCTGGATTGCAAATGCCACTAATCTTGAAGAGTTGAACCTTAGTCATTGCTCAAACCTGGTGGAGCTTCCCGTTTCTATTGGGAACCTTCAGAAGTTGCATTGCTTGGGATTACCAGGATGCACCAAGCTAGAGGTTCTTCCGACCAACATCAATTTGGAATTGGTTTATGAACTTGATTTCAGTGATTGCTTAACGCTGAAAAGTTTTCCTGAGATCTCCACAAACATTAAAACTCTCTATCTCAGAGGAACTGCGATAAAAGAAGTGCCTCTCTCGATCAGGTCATGGTCTCGTCTTGAGGAGTTGCATATGTCATACACTGAAAACCTCAAGGGATCCCCTCATGCTTTTAACAGCATCACAAAGCTGTACTTGAATGATACAGAAATGCAAGAAATTCCTCCATGGGTTAAGAATCTGTCTCGTCTACATGGTCTTGTGCTCAAGGGATGCAGAAAGCTGGTATTACTCCCACAGATTCCAGATTCGGTCTCTACGGTAGATGCAGGAGATTGTGAGTCACTGGAGAGACTAGATTGTTCCTTTAACAATCCAAAGATCCGTCTCAACTTTGCCAAGTGCTTCAAACTGAATCAAGAAGCCAGAGACCTCATCATCCAGACACGGAGTAGTGATCATGCGGTCTTACCGTGTGGAAAAGTGCCTGCATACTTCACTCACCGAGCTACTGATGGAGGTACCTTGACAATCAAGATGAATGAGAGGCATCTTCCTACACTCATGAGATTTAAGGCATACATATTGCTGGTTAAGAAAAGAGACGATGAGAAGGGTGATGATAACAAATCCGTCTTTGTTACCTGTAAAAAAAGCCTGCATTTGCTATATCCAGTTTTAACAGAGCATCTCTACATATTCGAAGTTGAAGCAGAGGTGACTTCCAGCGAGCTTGTCTTTGAGTTCAAGGTAGACCATAACGATTGGAAGATAGGAGAATGCGGGCTACGCCAACTCGTGGAGGTCCCTTCTTGTTGATGATGAACACGACGAGTCTTAAGAAAACGGGATATACGCTGAAACTGGCGAAGTTTTGAGAGACAGTCACTGCAACTCAAGAAGCAAAGAAGGTAATAAGATAAAGTAGTATAATGTATGTTAATATATTTTGAACAATGTTTGGACAAATGCTCTGTGTATCTGCAGTTTACTCTGTTCTTGTCTTCTTGTAGGATTCAAATATTACTTTATTAAGAATTTGGTTTAAGAGATTTGAATCTGTATATACTCCTATTTATTAAGGTAAGAGATTATCTATCAAGTGGTATAAGGTGTTTCTATACAATACGTAAAGCTAACCCACGTCATCACATATTCCAAGCCCCTCTCAAGGAAGACGAAATCGAAGATAAGTGAGAGAGCCTTTTGAAGGAATGTCTATTAGATTCTATGGGGATAGCGATGGATTGCAAATGGTCAAAGTGTATTATTTTTTACCTTTTCAGACTTCGGATTTGGTCTTCTATAGTTTCTTTAAATTTGGTAAAAAATCTCAATTTGATCTTATCCATTTCTATCGAATTTGGTAACTATTTCACATAAGGATTATTTTATTTTCACTGTTGACCAACAGAAAAATGAGACGCTATGAAAGTAAAACGATATCATTTCTCCATTCTATAAAAACGGTTCAACAGCAGCTAATAGCTAATACAATCTTGGACAACATCATCTTCAGCATCTTTTTGTAATAATATTCTCCCCAAGTAAAATAATGAAGAACACATCGATGAAGTTTGCTTTCATTGTCTTCTTTGCTGTTATATCAGGTAAAATCCATATTCAAATATGTATGAAAAAGGATTAGATATGAAAACTTTTATTTATAACATATATATTGGGTGGCTTTGGTTTGTAGTGATGAATATCGTAACCGTTCCACATGTTGAAGCACAACAGTTATCACCTGAAGAAGCTCCTTATGTTGTGTTACAGCGTGAAGGTTCACCTAACGCAGCTCCACAATCACAAGTTTTTCGATGCGACAGGAGTAGGTGTACAGTAATTTGTACGATTCGTTGTTTTTGTATATGCTAATTTTTAGCTTAATCGAGTAATAAGATATGCATTAACTAATAAAATAAAAACACAAATTTACGTTTTTTTTTCCCTTTAAACGACTTCACTTACATCGAGCATTGTGATCCGAAAACCATAAATGACTCCTCAATTTAGGTTTTGGGACCTAGCATGGATGTCGACCCTAAACGACTGCCATTTTTAGTCGAAGATTGGCGATTTTCTTTTACGTATATACATCACATGAACAAATCAGAAAAAACATTGTTGAGCTGTGTTTGATTCCATCGTTCATTACACAAAATTGGAATTGTACACAGAAGTTTATATCCTCTGAGACAAATCTTTCAGGAAGAAAGACGAAAATTTGTTGAAGTGGTTACAGTAAGAAATACTCTAATGTAGAGTTGAAATGTTAAGGTTTATTGGATTCTAGAAGTTACTGTCAGGAAAGTATCTTCTCGGCAAGGAATGGTCAGGCCACCCATCGGATGATCAAACTCAAACTCTTCTTCGGATTTACTGAGAAGTGTTTGAAACAAAGGCTGATTCAAGTAAGAAACTGGCACAATGTATCTCTGTTTCTTCAGGCTCTCACCAACGTACACTGCAAGAAACCCTTTGGCTGCAGAACCCACAGTTCTTTTGCTCGTTGTTGCCGCTGCAGCTGCTATAGAGCGGCCAAGAATCTTCTTTGCACCAAAGATACCTCTAACCAAAGCCATTTGTATCTGAAGTTCTTGATATTAGAATCTTAAGTATGAGTTCTTAGTTTGCTTATTGTTGATAATTATGAAAATGTTGTTCTGTTTTGTGGATGTATATATAATACATCAAATGAAGGAGTTGAAATTTCTCTCAGATTGTTGATATCTAAGGTCTAAAAACGTGGGACAGACATGAACTGAGAGTTTCACATGGCTCTGTCCGTCTTCTTCCAAATGCTGATCTGAAACATATCAATGAAAGGCTGGGCCAGTTCTGTTCTATCATGTTATTTTGTCTTGTCGTAGTTTCTGTCCTGTTTCTTGAATTTAAGATGGCCAGATGGGCAATGGATCTCTGTGGTCAAAAACCAGTTTCTAATAACCAAAGCTCTCCAGAAAAAATATGGTCAGATGGTTTCAAGCTGTTAGACAAGAAGGTCCTATCACAATTTATTCAAGATTCAAGAACAGAGCACATGACAAATGCAATATAGATTGGAAGTTTCTATGGCCTAGCTAATCTAATCCCATCTATCTATTATTTTCTTATTGTGTTTTCTCTGATTAAGGCTCTTCAGACAGACTGTGACAGGGTTAGTTAGATAGATTTAATTATATATCAATCAACATGGAGAAACTTCTGCTATGGCCTTAACATGTGATCTTGTTCTCTTGGTCCTATGTGAGTATCGATTGTAATAGCTCTGCTTTTAATGTGAGAACAGAGTCATGTGGAAAATTTGTCCTTGTATGTCCTACACTTGCAGAAAACATTATTTTTAATTGATTTCAGACAGGTTTCAACTCATTCATTTGATCTATATATACAACCCCGAACCAGAAGGGATACCATCAACCACAAGCAATACAGAACTTAAATCTCGTTAGTCCTTCCTTTGAAGCTTCAAGAATCAAAGTTCCAGAACATAAAATGGCTTTGGTGAGAAGTATCTTCAGTGCAAAGAGAATTCTTGGAGGCTCTTTTGCAAAAACGAGCAAAGCACCCAAAGGGTTTCTTGCGGTGTACGTAGGTGAGAACCAGATGAAGAAGCAAAGATACTTAGTGCCAGTTTCGTACCTGAGCCAGCCTCTGTTTCGTGCTCTTCTCACTAAATCAGAGGAAGAGTTTGGATTCGATCATCCGATGGGCGGTTTAACAATTCCTTGTCCTGAAGCTACTTTCCTCACCGTAACTTCTCGGATCCAAGGATGATCAATTATCATCGTCGAATCGAAAATAACTTGACATTTTTATTGTAAATATATTAACAATTTTTCATCTTTCTAACCAAAAGATAGTACGATGGTATTAAACTTCTAATCGAGGGAATCTTTTTTGAAATTTGTTCATCTGATGTGCTTTATTAACAATTATGAATGTACTGTCAATGTGAAATCCAAAAAAAAAACATTTTCTACAGAATCATTATCCATTACAATAATGATCAGACCGAGAACGGTTTGTTTTTTAATTTATTTTGTCAACAGCAAAAAAGTTCTAAACAAGCTTAATTCCCATAAAACATTACATAAACACAAAATACTAGACCTTGAAAACTAAAATCTAAACCCAGAAAAATGTCAAGTGAAAAGTTAGTGGTTTCACAACCTGTAGCGAAGTTTCATGATACAACACAATGTGATGAGTTTCTTCAGTTAATAAACGTTATTTCCTTAACATTCAGAACTATTATGATACTCATCACTACAAAATCAAACCAGTTTGTTGTAATTGCATGTATTTTTTTTATTTATAAAATATGAAATTTACAAGATGTAATAACTAAAAAGATAGCTTGGATTTCAGTTTGGTGAATTCACACATATAATTTACCTATGTATAAACCCGGTTTGGGTACTCTGTTTACTTGCATGATTCTCTGTTTATGTAGAAACATGACAAAACGTTTGGATCTTACAGTATATAACTGCTAATAAAAACATTAAATAAACAAATCTGAAAATACTTCCGGATTTTGTGTTCGGTTCCATCTTTCATTACACAAAACATGCATTTACATCGGAATATCTATGCTCTAAAAACAAATCTTTCAGTAAGAAAAAATGAAAAACTAAATCTATCTAATTTTGTAAAATGTTAAGTTTTTCCTTCGGATGATCATCATCCTTGGATCCGAGAAGTTATACTGACAAAAGTATCTTCAGGGCAAGGGATCGTCAAGCCAGCCATCGGATGATCATATCCAAACTCTTCCTCGGATTTACTGAGAAGAGCTTGAAACAATGGCTGACTCAAGTATGAGAGTGGCACAATATATCTCTGCTTCTTCTGGCTCTCGCCTACGTAGACTGCAAGAAACCCTTTTGGTGCTGAAGTTGATTTCCTCGTTCCTGCTAAGGAGCCTCCAAAAATCTTCTTTGCAACAAAATCTTGACTTCAAAATCTTGACTTCTGAAGCTTCAAGTTCTTCTTAGATTTCTTATTGTTGAGATTATGAAGATGTTGTTCTGTTTTGAGTCCTTATAAATAGATTAAAAAGAGAACTGAAACTTCTCTCAGATCTCTGAAATCTGTGGTCCAGAAGTGTGGGACAGAGAGTTTCACATGGTCTTGTCCATCTACTATCAAATACTAATTTGGAAAATATTAATACAATACATGAAAGACCGGTCCAGCTCTGTTCTATCATGTTTCACTGTTTTGCAATGACGTTTGTCATGTTTCTTGAAGTTAAGATGGGGAATCGATCTAGGTCAAAAACCAGTTTCTGATAGCCAAATATCTCCAGTGCCAACTATGGTCAGATGGGGTCAGGTTCCAAGCTGGTAAACAACAAGTTTCTATCACAACTTATTCAAGAGCAGATCACATGACAAATGCTATATAGCTTGGAAGTTATTCTGGCCTAGCAAATCTGATCCAATGTATTGATTATTTTCTTATTCTGTTTTATTTGATCAAGGTTCAACAGACAGACTGTGACAGGGTTAGTTAGATAGATTTAATTACATATCAATCAACGTAGAGAAACTTCTTCTATGGCCATAGCATGTGATCTTGTTCTCTTGGTCCAATGGAGGTACAGATTGTTATAGCTCTGCTTTTAATGTGAGAACAGAACCATGTGAGGAAAATTTTGTTCATATATGTCCCACACTTATAGACACCATTGCTTTCAATTGATTCAGACAGGTTCGAAGTTTCAAGTCATTCACAGATCTATATATACAGAAGAAACGAATTCTTTACCATCATCAACTAAAAGCAATCCAGAACTTGAATCTCTTTCCTTTGTATCCACACAACTCCATAAGCTTCAAGATCAAAACTTAGATACAAGAAAATGGCTGTGGTTAGAAGTCTCTTTAGTGCAAAGAAGATTCTTGGCGGCTCCTTCGCAAGAACAAGCAATGCACCAAAAGGGTTTCTTGCAGTGTACGTCGGTGACAGCCAGAAGAAGCAGAGGCACCTTGTGCCAGTCTCTTTCTTGAACCAACCTTCGTTTCAAGCTCTTCTCAGTAAATCCGAAGAAGAGTTTGGGTTTGATCATCCGATGGGCGGCTTGACAATCCCTTGCACTCAAGATACTTTTATCAGTATAACTTCTCAGCTTCAAGGATGAAGATAATCCAACAAAAAAGCATTAACACTTAATTCTTTTATAACTCGATTTAGAGATGAAGGAGTATTCCATGTGAATAGATGACTTTTTCCTCCTCTTTCTTGTCAAGAGTTTGTTCCAGAGGATTAAGATTAACATTTTTTAAATTCTAAGTAAGTAGATGAGTTTTATTTGTTTCTCTTTATTTCTTTTTTTAGAAACTATCTAAAGCCTCAATGTACGTATACCATTTTTTTGTAGTAGACGATCTTATCAATACAAAGATCAGACTACACAATCATATCAACAGATATAGCATAAAGTTTTCTAACAAAGATTTGTTTCGTTGTTGATTTGTGGGTTGATCAGTAAACATTCCAATTTCCAAGGGTAGAATCAACTTATGGAAACCAAGGGACTTAAGGGATAAAGTAACATCCGGATCCGTGGCGCAATGGTAGCGCGTCTGACTCCAGATCAGAAGGTTGCGTGTTCGATTCACGTCGGGTTCAAAGCCCCGAAATTAATTCCGGAATATTTTTGTTGTTATTTTTGCCTATGCTTTTTGAATTCTACCCGGACGCTTAAAGGGCAGAAAGGATAATTAACCCAATCGGAAGATTAGTCACTCCAGATAAGTGAACCGTTTTGGGCTGAATAAAGGCCTTTAATATTTGCATAGGCCCGTATGTTTTTTGCAAACCCAACAACAATTGGAGAGAGAGAAGAGACGTGGGTTACTCCTTTTTTTCCTTTAACGTATATATTTCATAATTAATTAATAGACTTGGAAAACAAAGAACCGTGATCATCTTTTGACTTTTTTCTTTTTTTGGGTTTTAACATCTTTTGACTTGATTACAACAACTAATCCAACGAGTAGATCTGAGTAATCATGCCAAATTTTTAATTTTTAATTTTCGTAAATGGACAATCTATTAAGTCAAGTATAATATCTAGAGCAACAAATAAAAATAAAAAATTTCCTTTGAGCAGGGCAGAAAGTTTTAATGGTGCTCCGGGAAATTTAAGATCGGGCTTGTATTTAAATCCAAACATCAGAAAGGAAAAATAAAGGTGTTGGAGAGAAAGAGAAAAAAACACGTCGGACAAGACGAATAGCATTTTTGTAGAAAAAAATCTGAGTTTGGCGTTTTTCGATCTGTTGCCAAAAGGGTAAAAAGAAAGGTAGAAAATTTGTGGTTTTTGGGATCCGGGATTTGCCCCAATTGAAGGAACCCTAGATGCTCTGATTCTTGAAACATTTAGGTCTTGTTCTTGGCCTTTGTTTTCCTATCTTATAATCATTCGATTCGAATTTTGCAAAATCTCCTCCATCCTCCAATGGATTTGCGGGCTCCGATTCTCGTCTTGTGTGCGATATCCCTGTCATGCTTCCCCTCCGGGTTCGGTTCATCCCCGGTTGAGTTATCCGTCTGCAATCACGAATTCGAGCTCTTCCGGTTCGACATAGAGTCAAAATGCCCTCCTTCCCTCTATCCAACTCCTCCTATCGAGGTAAGCCTTTCGTCTTTGCTGGTATTAATCGTTTACAATGAAGAAAGAGACTCGCTTTTTTTCTTGAGAGCATAAAAGAGCTTTATTTTGTTCTAAAGCAGTCTGTATCAAATGCAGGTAGATGGAGACTCACTTGACAGGTTAATGGCTTTGAATCATGATGATGGAAATGCTTTTATGTCACTGCTCTTCTATGCTTCCTCCTGCCCCTTCTCACGTGCTCTCCGCCCCAAGTTTCGTGTGCTGAGTTCCATGTTCCCTCAGATACGCCACATAGCGCTCGACCATTCTCAAGCACTACCATCGTGAGAAGCCTACTTTATATATAGTCTAGATTAGATTAGTGGGTTCCTCTTCCTCTTCCATGTGTGTGGGCCTTTTCCTCTGTCTTGCTAACTAATTAACGTTTATTGTATCTGTTGCAGTGTCTTTTCAAGGTATGGCATCCATAGCTTACCTTCGATCCTCATTGTAAATCAAACTTCAAGGGTGCGTTACCATGGTCCTAAGGATCTTACGTCCCTCATTGAGTTTTATGAGGAATCAACAGGTGATTCCCCACACCAAGTATTTTCTTCCAATCTCCCTCAGTTCATATTTCAATTTCAAAAGTTCAATTTTTCGGTTTTCCCAGGTCTCAAACCTGTCCAGTATGTGGCTGAAGCGGAACCAACAACCAGCTTAGAAGCTACCGATGGTAACCTGATCACATGGTTACGCAATGGGGCATCTGTTAGTGAAATGTTCAAGCGAGATCCATTCTTGGTACTATCTCTGCTATTTATCTGTTTACAAATGGCAATCCTCGTCTTCCCCATAGCAGAGTCGCGCTTCAAAGCATTGTGGGCTTCTTATGTTCCAAACCTGAACCTCGAGAGATTTGGAGAGGTAAGCCAACTGTTCAGCCGTGCTCTTCACATGGTTGATGTGAGGAGGCTATGGCTGAAACTAAGGCTCGTCAAGACGAGGAACTTCCATGAAAGGGCAAAGAACGCACAAGCCTGGGCTTCATCGCTCGCATCTGTCTCTCTAGGCCAGACTTCCTCAGACCAATCCTGATCCTTCTAAGGGTGAATATCAAATCCCTTTGGAAGATCCTTGTAGCATCTTGTCAGCATTGGAAAGAGATATGCTTTTAAGTTTGTTCTGGAAGTCTGAGAGTTACCTTAAGTGACATGTTATATTGACTTTTGAGTTTATATGTCTGCATCAAAGCATGTAAATCCAGGAACAGCTTTACTTCTGTTTGTGAATATCTTCCTCTCTTTTTGAATTATATTATAAATCTGAGATTTATGTTTTTGACCTCATTTCTTTTACTGAATCAGTTGATTGAGTCAGCTAAAATTTCTCGGAAGCTTCAGGGCAACTTTGTATTGTAACGTTTGTCCGAGTTCGGTTGGCTCCACGACATGGTATGATACGCCATTGTCATGTGACGTGTTGCATTAGAGAGGATATCACATAGCATTTTGTGGATGTTTTTACTATAACCTTGACCATTTTACAGATATTATTGAAACTGAGGATATATGGCTGGTTCTGAATTGAGGTCAGATAATTTTTCTGGTTAACCTGTAGGAGTATTAAACAATTGGCTACATAAAATATCAAACCGAAAACCAAGGAATCATAGACTTAAATGTCCAAAAGAAGGGAACAAAATTAAAGAACAAAGCAGAAACGTATGGAATAACTTGCAGAGCATCAAAAAGTAAATTAAAAGGTAAAAACGAATAATCACTTTGGTTCCTTCAATGACAATACAGAACGTAGAATTAAACAACAACATCTTATTGCTGGAAAACCATTTAATAACACTACAATTTCATTTCCAGTAGGGTTCTTTATCGCTTTCTCCTCGTAGTGCGTTTTATTTGATTTCAAATGTTGGTTACTAGCTAAAATTAAGAAACACACAAAAAGTAGTTCATATTTTCAACAGTGATATAAGATGAAAATGTTTGAAAGACGAGTTATTCCCAAAACTAAAAAAACTTAAGAATAATATAATCTGAAATATGGGTAGTGTGTTCACATCAAACTGTGTAATTCTTCATTCTTTAATTACTAGTGACATTTAGTACGAAAGATTCTTCGTAATCCCCATACTACAAACATGATCTCATCAATAAAACTTAACCTTATCCAAAACTAATTAACGTTTATAAACAATATGATCGCTTTTAACCGAAAACCCAGTGATCCAAAGGATAGTTTGAATTTATCTCGCGGTTGGGTTATTAGAATACTAAAATAGCTAGCGAAGAAGACTTGATCATGGAGGAAGAATTAAGGGACCTTGTCAAAGAAGGCAATCAATAGTTCTTGAAATGGGTCCCAAGCGGACCACTTCTCTTTTGTCATCACTTCATTGCGTTAGATAAGCTCTAATTCACTTTCGTCACCCACATCTCCAAAATAATACACTCAAAAATAAATTCATTTACATGTCTTGTATATGTGTCAACTTCAAACAATATCAATCAGTGTTTATAAACTGATATTTTTTTTTTTCGTAATTAAGAGCTTATTGATAATACTATCATACGCGTTGTCTTGTCAACCAGCTTTTTCAAAGCATTTTCTCTGTATTTATAACATATATGTGTGTTACTTAGAAAAAAAGAAAAAAGAGTCTCAAATCTTAATTCATTTTTATTAAAAGCACTTTCTCAATTATAAATAATCCAAACGTTGATCAAATCTAGTTTGAATCTTCTATCTTCTCTTCTATAAAGGATCTTGAAACCACTTAACATGAGAGAGAGAGAGCGAGAGGGGAGAGAGAGAGAGATATTACTCCATGAGAATACCTAAACCCACTTCGCTCCAATAATTCAAAAGATCTCACTTTCTCAAGTTAATCTCATACAAATAAAATCTTCTCTTTCTTTCTACAACTTGTAGCCCTGATCTAAGCTCCAATGAGATCGGCTCAAGACCAGACCGATCTCGAGGAATGGGAGTTACTCCCCAACCCCAAGAACAGCTTCAATGATCTTGATCTTAATCACGACGAGGATCATGATGAAGCCATGATGATGGATTACTTTCTCTGCTCATCTACTCAAGATCCTCTCTGCAAGATAGAGTCTCCTCCAAGATCCCGAGTGGTCGCCACAAAGCTCCTCCAAGTTCCCATAGCTTGGGAACCCGTGTTGGATCACGAGAACAAGAAGATATCCAATGACCCGGATCCAACACAGACCCTTTTGACGGACTCTGTTCCGTCACCAAGAGTATCCTTCACGAAAATGAAGGAAACCGAATTTGCCGACATGAAACTTGACCCACCAACGAAGATCACGAGTCCTGTGTCTTCGATAGATGCTGCGAATCCCTCCGATTGCGAAGGAAGTGATGACTTGCGAGAGAAGAAAGAGGTTACTTGGGAGAAAGAAAATGGTGATGTGTATTAGAGCACAAGCCCAACTGAAGACCACAAGCCTCACTGAAGACCACAAGCCCATGTTATCAAGTCTCTGTGCTCTTAGGTTTCTTAGCAAGTAGTATAAATATGTTTTTATGTCAATCATTGTGTGGTAACTTTCGGCTGCTGTAATAGCAAGTTCTTTCCTTTCTTTTATGTTCTTGCACAATAAAGCTCTTGGAGCTATTTATCATTCAATAAACCATTGTTTTGAATTAGTCAACATGGTATCAGAGCTGCAGTCGGTTCATGGGTTTTCTCTTTTCACTAGCTTCTATCCTTAACATCCTTTCATGAAGACAGTTCAAGCCTCCATCATCAGTTCATAAAGACAACTTCTCAAAGCTTCTTCTTTTCAACAAGCCGTCAAAGAAAAAAAAAATCATTTCCTTTTTAGGAAACAAAAAGTGAAGAAGCGTGATAGTGAGGGAGAGAAGCGAAAGTCAAAGAACAACAACAACGAATTTGGTGGAGATTTCAGCCTTCAGCGTCAGTTCATGAAGACAGTTCAAGCTTCTTCCTTTTGACAAGCTGCAGAGATTCGAAGAAAGGAGAAGACTTCTTGCCACAAAAGATCCAACAAAGTGTCTCTCCAAAGTCTTAGCTCTTTATTCCATCACAAAGTCATCCGTTGTTCACGGTAGTTCTGAACCTTATTCAAGGGATAGTGTTCTGTCATAGCTTGAGAAGGACATCTGTGGGTGTTTAGATTATAGGATGAGAATAGTGAATCTAGAATGCAATAGGGCTGTCTTTTGGTTGCTAACAGTGGGATTATGGCTGCAACGTTTATGGTTTTGGCTGGATGCACACAAGGTGTTTGGATAAATGCCAAAGAGAACTGGAGATTGTGAAGCTGCATATCATTGTTGGCTAGTGGATAAGAAGCAGATAGTGAGTAAGATTTCAGTTTTGTAAGAAGATGAATCTTCTTTGTTATGAGCAAATTAGGGGAGTTAGCAAGTGAAAGAAACTTGAACTCTTAGTGAGATAGATAGGTCACAGATACCTCTGAGGGAGGTCGACTAAGCTCTCCAAGTATCAAAAGATATACCTCTGAGTGAGCCATGCGATACTCTCCAAGTATAGACCTGAATAGATCTCACACTAATGTTGTTCTTCATAGTGAAAAGTGCTATCCACTACATCACAGCCTTCTTGCTTCCACGATTCATGCTTCTGTCCAAGCTATCTTTGAGGTTTCAAACTCTGGCTTCTTGGTTTTCACCCGACGCCAAGTTTGCGGGGGAGTATTAGAGCACAAGCCCAACTGAAGACCACAAGCCTCACTGAAGACCACAAGCCCATGTTATCAAGTCTCTGTGCTCTTAGGTTTCTTAGCAAGTAGTATAAATATGTTTTTATGTCAATCATTGTGTGGTAACTTTCGGCTGCTGTAATAGCAGTCTCTTCTTCATCCTTTTATGAATCAATCTTGAATCTATTATTGACTCTTGGTGACAATCTTAAAGTTCTTTCCTTTCTTTTATGTTCTTGCACAATAAAGCTCTTGGAGCTATTTATCATTCAATAAACCATTGTTTTGAATTAGTCAACAATGTGAGGAGTGATCCTGGTGGTGAGAAATTGAATCTGTGGAAGATTGGTCGTAATGGGATCGGAGCAATTTGCTCTTTTGGTGTCGCAGCAGCTGCTGCTACCGTATGTGTCTTATTCCTTGGACACAACAACATCAAAGTTTGTAAGAACAAGAACCAGATGCTTAGGTTCCAGATTTACTCCGATGATAATAAGGTAACTTAATTCTTTAATGAAGATATCTTCTTAATTAATTGTTCTTGTGTTTGAAAATGGAGTTTTGTATATTGATTAATTATTAGGTATGAAAGCTAAGGGAGTGGTAGAATTAGATAAAACCTTATTATTAAGGAACATGAATTCGCAGGGAAACTTTTGGTTGTAAGATGAACCAAAAAAACAGTGAAAAGGACTGGTAGAAATATTATCATGTGATGTTAGTGCTTTCTGAGGATTATTATAGTTGGTATTTTTCTGCTTATTATAATTGGGTAATTGTTATCAACGTTGCAATCTTGATTTAAAGAGCTATTCTAGAAACTGTGATTAGATGGTTGGTAACTTTTGATTAAATTATAGTTATAGGTTTTGAATATTTTAACCCAACTAAATGATAAGGTGAAGCTTACGTGTCTAAGTAAACAATCTCTGTAGTTGAAAAGACTTATTCTTGTACAAGCTTTGTACGTTTTGTATTCCGATTGTTTCTAGCTTGTGGCAACGTCAAGCTTTCAAGAAGAAAATTTATTCTATTCGTCTGGAAGACACATTTACGATTAAATAACATTTTTATTTATTTATTGATGAATATAGAGAATGAAAGAAGCTGCCAATACAAAGCTCAATGAAGCAATATTTGCCATGAAAGGTGTTCCTGTCGTAAGAGCTCAAATATCTTTTGGAGGTTACTACAATGGACTTTAAATTTCAGCCGTCCATAATTCTATTTCGAATCAATGTGTCAGATCAAGCCCATCCCACCCACCAGCTTCATATCTTCTATATGATTATTGTAAATCAATAGATTTTGTAAATTTGTTCGAATCAGATTAATTATATGGTGTTGATATGAATTCTTTAAAAATGCATTTGCATCGGAACTGTTGCAAATGTGTCCTCGCGATGGCATTGGGATTGTATACCACCATGGTGTTGTAACCAGCACTCTCCATATATTGAAAGCCGGTGTAATCATGTACTTTCAAATGATTTCTTCATCTGAGCAGCCATTGTAGTCGCCTCAGATATTGTAACCCCTGCGTTCTCCACGTTCCACATCACAATAGAGCTAAGATCGGTAAAATTACAGAAAACTCGAAATTCATTGTGTATGATGACAGACTTCAATGTCTTCGTCGTCATTGGAAATTTGAGGATTGATTTACTGCGAAATTTTAGGGTTTTGGTTTTTCTTTTTTTCTGCCAAAATTGATTTGATAACATCAACGTTAACAAAATCGATAGGCGGTCCCTAAATATTTGATAGAAACCTAGCATCTAGAACCACTAATCAAAGCCTAATCGGAACCTAGACGTTCAAAAACAGTACAATGATTTATTATATGTTTAGATTATCTCTCGCATCAACGGGTCAGATCGAGTCTAGCCCTACGCACCAGCTTCATAAGTTCAATACTTTATAGCGTGCATGCATGATTAATGTCAATTTTTTTTGTAAATTTGTTTGAATCAGATTAATTATGTGTGGTTGATAGATCACTGTGAAATTTCAAGTTGCTTTAATTGTTTTAATAAAGTCAAATATATTTTTGTGATTTTCTTATATACTATTTCGATTTACCTCGTTTTACCTTTTGTTTTTCCAAAATGTAAACTCATTACTAAGTGAGAAATTTGGCTTAATTCAACCTGATTTGCTAGACGGGTTTCGGTCCATTACCAAATTCTTACTCAAGACAAATTTGTAAAAATTAGCACAAAATGTAACACTTACGGTTAAAAGCCTCTAGGAGCGGTTTACACATAATGCAAGACATTTTACAGACACACACAAAAATTAGGGTTTTTATTTCTTATAATTCCCACTTAAATTGAATGTTCTTCTTATTTATTCTGGGAAAAGTATTTTTAACCGAAATTAGATTTGATCCCAAAAAAATACTGAAGGTAGATTAGATTTGTCTGAAAATCATTTTGTACTACGTATAAAAAATGTCATTCATTGCCATCTGCCACTGGTTGGGAAAAAAAGGTCAGAAGCGTAAATTTCCCGATGTCTAAACATCGGACCGTCAATTTTATAATCGAACGGTTCATAACGATCGCTCCATTGACGGCCGTGGAGATAATTAAATACAAGAGATGGCCTAAACCACCTTTGCCTCCACAACACAGAGCCGGTGGAGCCAGAGATATAGAGAGAGAGAGTTTCATCATAGTTTTTCGCCGGAGGCTACGGTGGTCTTTACTCGTGCAAGACATCAGAATTTCCTGAGCCATCTTCTCTGGGAGAGTCATCGATCCCTGTAAGTAAAATTGGGGACAATTTCTCAAGCTCCCGCTACTTTCTCTGATTTTGCTACACATATTCTACTGAAATTTCGCATTTTTCCTTTGGATTTTTTTTTTGGGTTGTCTTGTCGAGTTCATTAAATCTTTCTCACTCTAAATCAATTTCTCTTTACAATGAAAAATCCTCTCTTTCTATACTAAAATTTGTTCTCTTTCGGACAGGTTCTTCAGTTGGAACAATCGGAGAAGCTCCAGATGTCGTCGTTAGAACAAGAAGTTTTCTTACAGTGGGGAAACAAGAAGAGAGTGAGATGTCTTAGAGCCAAAGACAAACAGATCTCACGCGAATCTAATTCGTCACTTCGAAGGAAAAATCCATCTCGTTTTATAGGTCAAGAGACCTTCCTCTTCCAATCCTCACGCTTCTCCAGGTACAAACCACTCACAAAGAGATTTGATTCATTTTTTCTTCCTTTCTGTAAAATTTCTCAATACCACTCTTGGAATTGAAGCAAAGACTCAATTTTTCTTTTTGTATGGGTTTTTTTTTTTATTTTGTAGAGGGACAGAAGGGGCAATCCTCAGATCTGGACTACCAGATCGCCGGAGATCGTCGCCGGAGAAAGAGGAGAGGTATTATCCTACGAGAGGTGTAGTGGATACTATAGGGAAAGCTTGCTTAGATGGAAACAATGGAGAAGATGGCAACAACAAGGAAGAAGAGAGTATGTGGCCGAAGCTGTTTATAACACTATCAAGCAAAGAGAAGGAAGAAGATTTTTTGGCTATGAAAGGTTGCAAACCTTCACATAGGCCTAAGAAGAGGGCCAAACTCATCCAAAGAAGTTTACTTGTGAGTTTTAGTGTTCAATACTTCTTTTTATTTTTGTCTTTTTGATAGTGCTTGAAGATTCTTATCGTTTGTTTACAGTTTTGAGGAAATATTTTGTTGGCTTTGTTACAGTTGGCGAGTCCTGGAACCTGGTTGGCTGATTTGTGTCCAGATAGATATGATGTTAGGGTGAAGAAGAGCTCTAAGAAGGTACTTGACCTTAATCATTTCTTATTCCTATGATTTCCAGAAATAGATATTGAGATCTGGTTTAGGCATAGCAAACACAAGTCTCTAAATATATATGTATATTGATTAAGAGATGATGTAACGTTTGTGTTGCAGAGGCGAGCAAGAGGATTAAAAGCCATGGGTAATATTGAGAGCGATTCAGAGTGAGGAGCTTGAAGATTATTTAGTTTACTAGAATTGTTTGCGTATTGACTTAAAGCTAATTTCGCTTTGTGGGTTCACTTGAGCACCCTTGTAAAAGTACTTGAGATGGAATTTCTCGGTGGAACACAAGGAAACGTCATTTCTTTGTGACAAAAATGTATGCACTTGTTGTTGTAAGTCGTAGCAGAATCTGTTTCAAATAATGTATCTTGCTCCTATTCACGGGCTCCGTGTAACCAATAACTTTCTGACAGTAATTCTTTACCTACGAGGGATATTGACAAATACGAGGCTGATTGTACGTTATCCAAATGTGTCTCACATGAGAGAATAAAATCACTAGCTTTGACCGGAAAAGGACAAAAGTAGCTTTTACTTGTCTTCTACTGATATCATAAGCATGACGAATGTAATAAAGCACACATAAGTTCCATCCAATACAAGTTCACAAATCGGTATTTATAACTGTTTCATGTATCAAGTATATTCTTCTTAAGATATTTACAGGACTAAAGAGTGCTCGTTTGCAACTGAGAGATAATAAGCTGAGGAATGTGTATAAGAGGAAGCCTTTTTTTGTTTCTAGTAGCAGGAATTTCGGAAGGCAGAGATCTCGCCTCGCCTTCTCTCTGTGTCGACGTTTCAGATCCGAGGTCGGTGATTCACAATCTCTTGTTTGTCTTATGCTTTGATTGTCTGTTATTCTAGATCAAAGAAATTTTGAAGTCTGTGTGATTGATTTTGTTAGGGTTTAAAAGATGATGTGGAAGAAGGTGTTGCCGACGCCTGAGCACGCGACATCTAAAACGTGGGTGTGGTGGGACATGGACAGCTGCCCGGTCCCCAACGGTTATGACCCTCTTCTGGTCGGTCCGAGAATAGACACGGAGTTGAAGAACTTAGGCTACAATGGTCCGCTGACCATCGTTGCCGTCGGAAACCTGTCGTGGATCCCTTATGACTTCCTGGAAGCGCTCTCTTCCACTGGAGTCGTTATCAAACACGCTCCATCCGGAGGCATGTTCGAGGATGTTCTTATATGTAAAAGTCTTCGTCGAACTCCGATAAATATAATGTTCATAGCCGAGTTCAGTCTTATGGATTTCCTCGCTCGCAAATATTGCGGACGTGAGGGATGCAATCTTCTTCTGGCATATCCACCAAACA
>OVBB01000312.1:0-28874 GCA_900406415.1 Isatis lusitanica
TTAGAACTATATATAATACGAATGAAATAAATATATAAGTAACGGAATATATCCCGCGCATGCGCGGGATTAGCAGCTTTACTAGTTAAATAAATTAACCGATCGATAAACGAGTTAATAAATACCCCCAAATTTGAAACTGACAAACGACTATAAACAAATTTATACAAAGTCTAAGAATGTGAAACGATTCGAGAGCCACGTGCGATGAAAATCGCATTAAATCAAGAATAATGAAATTAATATGGGTGCATGCCCTTCGCTGGGACTCGTGCACCCAAAATTTCTACAAACCATTTATAACTACGTTTATCGCAAAAGACAAGAGGATAAAACAACGTTAGCTATTTTAAACTACACTCAGAAACGTTACAGAATTTTTTTTAAACTTGTTGTCCAAAAGGCCCTTAAAAGCAAAATTCAATTTAACTTGTAGTAATGCATAAAGAATACTACTAAAGATTTGCTTGTTTACGAACAAATTAGATGTAACTAATACTTACTCACTCCATTCCTTTGTTATACTTTTCTACACAAATTAAGAGAATGATTAAAATTTATTCTTAAATACTTAATTTTCTCTCACCTAAAACCTTTTTCATAATTATGAACCAATTCGATAAATTTAAATATTTACAATTATTTTTTAAAGTATTATGATTTATTAACATTATCTATTAAAGAGCCAACAAAAAATCAAAATTTTATGAACTCAAAAAATCTAAAACATTAATTAAGTTTTTGACAAAAATAGAGTAAGTATATAAAACATCAATATATCAGGACCATATTATATAATAACTTTCTTACCAAGATAAACTCTCCAAAGCCACAACAGTTTAAAATTTTCCTCCAAATATTGTCATAAGATATATATATATATATATATATTTTTTTTTCTGTGAGGAATAAGTAAAAACCATTTTCTTTACATAAAACAAAAGGAAAAAAACAAATCACTTTTGTTTCTTGAGGTTGTCACGAAAGAAGTGATTGCACTCGTGATAACAATTTGTGGATATTGAGCCAAGAAAAGTGAAAACCACAGTAAATTTTCACTTACCTTCTCAAAATTAATGCACTACAGAATAATACTAATGGAGAATCGTAGAACGAACGGGTAGGAATAGAATCATGGATCCCTAGAATCATTTAACAAAATAGATGAAATATTTTTAAAAACAAATAGTTGAATGGGAATTTTTATAATAAAATTTATGATTAAAATTGTAAGTGTTTTCGTTACATCGCAACCATTGATAACTATGGAATTGATAAATGTTTTTTTTAAAAAATCTAAATACCGATCTTAACTTATATCTCATTTTTTAGGTTATTGCCTTTGAAAATTTTGAACTTTGATTGATTTTGTTTTCCATAGAATTAAGTTTGGGGTTGTTCTGATTCTGCAACAAAATTGGTTTTGTAAGGTGGTCTATATTTTGATATACTCTTTTGAAATTATGCTGTTTAGTTGTGTCACCGTCATGTTTGTATGTTTTTTAAGCTTTTGTGTCCAAAAATATCTTTAATTGACTAAAATACCTCTATAATTAACTGTTTTGAGAATTAATGTAAATACATCACATAACTTACCAAATAATATTTTATAGATTCTTTACTTGATATTAGTTAATATATGAAAAAAAACTCACGATCAGCTTGAGTACGAGCTCCATCTTCAATTTGATAAAGGCGTATCTGCGTTGGAGTTTAAATAAAAGAGGAACAGTAAAGAAGAATAACGTACGATTGCGAATCATAGAAATTGGCATCTATATGCAGAAAAACAAGAAAAAGAAGAGACAGATTTGATAGTTGTTATTATTCATTGATCACACGATTCTTTTGATTCTGCATTTATATCATTTTCAAATTAAACTAAACAAACAAAAAACAGTCGTATATCACATCAACTTGATAAAAAAAATCGGAATGATTGTAATGATGAGAAAAAAAGTTGTAAACCAAAAAACCTTTTTTTTTGCAAGTAATATTGCAACGAGTTGAAGTATTAATTAATTTCGGACCACTAATTAACAGTAAAAGAAAGTGTTAATTGTTGACTAAAACAGATGATAAGTTTGAGTGGGTGTTGTCGCTTTCAGTTCTAATCCGTAGTTACTCAAATGAACAGAATCCAAATTTGAATATTCAGTAGCGTAATATCGCCAGCCATAATGTAAAATTAATGGGAAAATAAAATAATATATCCAATACCTCCTCACTGATTATGTGCTTTTCTTTTGGAGCTCGAGTGTCTATTTCTGAAAATCAGAAAGTGAGAGGGGATAGTGGAAAGAAGAAAACAGAGGAGAGACACGTGATAAAGAGACAGAAGCTTGAGAGAGTATTGTGACATAAGATCCAAACAGACCAGACACTCTCTGTCAACTTGCCAAGTAACAGATAGTACAACACACACACTCTCTACGCGGTCTTTAAAAGTTTATAAGATCACAACAAAAATGCTTCAATAGTTAATGGAACGTATAAATAAGAAATAAAATTGATTGATGTAATAGTGGAATCATATTATAAAAAGAAAACCATATTTGTCAGTTTGCCGATCACTATAAAACCCCAGAAATCTATATTGGAATCAAAATCATAAAGCATGACAATGAGTATGAGTAAAGACGAGAAGGAAGAGGCATAAAACTGGTATTGTGAATTATTCATTCGGCTCTATATAGTAGGAAGCAAAAAAAGAATATTACATATGAAAAAAGCATATGTGATCTAAGGACCCTAGCGAGAGTTGTCTCTCACTATATGTACACAAACCAACTTTTGTTCCTACGTTAGAAATTCTTCCTTTTCATCAGGGAGGCTTTGGAATATACTTTTTTTAATACTCTTTACGACAACGTGTGAATATATCTCCCACCTTTTGAGTATTTTTTTCCATTGATTGTGTATCCTGCAGATACACAGACCAATCCTGAATTGGGTTTTACTTATAATTGCAAAACTTTTGAGACGAAAGGTTTATGGGCTTTTAGAAAGTGTTTACCCTAAAAAAGCTTGAGAGAGATTAATTCCAGGGTTGTGACAAGGAGACCGTTGAAGTTGATGCTTCAATTCCTCTTCTGTGATTGATTGCAGAGTTTAGAGTATTGTATTGTTCGTTGACAGAGTTGTACAGAGCTTGGCTGTATGCTTCTTTCGCCTGCCGTACAACAAGAAGAAAGTATATATCCATTAACGATGAGAAAGATAATGTAAGCTTTGCTGATTTGAGTTGTAGACAGACCTCGTTAGGGTTGTTGCAGTCTGCCGTTACATCCGAGAAGCTGATTTCAGGAGCAATTGATAGTCCGGTACCGTGAAACCCAACTAATCTTTTCTCACCAATTTCTTTCTCAACCTGTAGATGCACAAAGAGGTGATGAGAGGAAAGTATACCAGAGAAAGCCAAAAAACTAGAGAAGAGAGAGAGAGGGGGAAGCTAGCAAATACTTTGGGTGGAGGGGGCATGATGTCATAGCAAAGCAAAGACATTGGATAGATATGTCCAGGAGCACCAGAATGTTCAACCAGTCTTCTCATGTTGTCCACCGAAGAAGAATCAAAGGGTGCCTGAACCATTTTTCTAAGATCAGAATCTAATGATATCCACATCTCTGGATTCCATTAGGGGTTAACTTACAGGAAACCATTCCCCTGTAGAAGGATTCGGGCGGTCCCTTCCACCGCTTGGTGCAATCCATATAAGTTGGGAGCCAGACCTACAGTGTGGTTCATGCTACATTAGCAGGATAACATCAACCTAGTTCCTCTACTTTCCGAGTCTCTGAGATCTAATAAAAAGAATCGTATTTTTTATTCCAATAACCTTAGCAGTGTAGCCATCTCCTTTAAGCTTCGTGTGTTTGCTTTTCTTTTCATATCAACAAGCTCAGGGTCGTCGTTCATGTGCTTTTTCGAGTATACACATATGAGATTCCTGAAAGCACAAGAAATCAGGGAAGTCAATACAAGGTTGCTCAAATTACACTTCAGCCCATCAGGTACGTACCATAGTCAAAAGAAAGGTTGTGATACCTTCCCATACTAAACGGCTTACAAAGAGGATCAGTGATGACTCGATCACCAGCAACACATTTCTGCAGGCAAAAAAGAAAGAAAGGGATAAGTATAGAGACAGTAGCGTATAGGTCAGAACAAGGGTCAAAGGCTCACAATGTTCTCTCCTATGTATGGACATTGTGCTTCAAGTAACAGTGAAATGACAGCTGGATCAGCTTCACTTTGATGATTTGATATTAACACGATGTTGTGTCCCTGAAATCAACCAGTTAAACGTTAAAGTCACTATAGATGGAAGCAACATACGTTAAAAAGCTTCAAGTCTGTTAACTAGAGCACAAGAGAGAGGGAAGAGGACCTGCCGAATCTTGTCTTCCAGCTCAGAGAAAATAGAAACATTTCCAACGTAAGAATTTCTGCACAAAAGAAATTTTATAGCACTTGATGGCAAGAAGAAACTAGAAGATCCATCGAGACTAAACAAATTGGAAAAAAAAAATATTCTAATTGCATCTCAAAACTAGATCAAACTCGAAATCTATGAGTGCAGATTCCAGCTTACTTGAAATCAATCAGGGGACGGATGTATGTATGGACAAACTGGTAGTAGTCAAATGGTTCTCTGACTGCTTTATGATATGGATTAAAAGTATAAGGATCCTGAAAAATTCACAGAGCGAAGGAAGCTCAAGTAACAGAGAATTCAGATGATTTCTCCTTTAAAAAAAAACATTCCAAGAGATTGATTGTAACACAAGTACCTCCACACCAAAAAGCATGCGATCGAAAGCAACAGACATGTTTGATATAACAGTTTCCTCTGCCCTGGAAGCTCCACTACTTAACACCTAAAAGCATCAATAAGAACATAATAGTCATTGCAATGCCGGTTCAGTGAGCAGATGTTCTCCAAAAAAAAACAAATAGCAAAGCATAGCACCAGTCGTACAAACTACTGAGTGATAAAAGGATTCATTTACTGCATTTTTGTAGTTCCAGTATAGTTCTTCCATCCCTGATGCAACATTCGGAGGCAACCTTCCAGCTTCTTTTTCCTTCCTTATACCAGAGATAAGATCTGCAAATGGAAATGACGAGAACAAACACACAATCTTAATATAGGCCTTGTTACTCATCCAGATACTCTACTACATTATCAATTGCAACGTAAACATGTACTGTGAAGTATAGACTCGAAAAAGCTCTCTAGCATGAAAACATTTCTTTGGCTAATGATCAAGAGCTTCACGGATATGCATCTAAGGCGTGGAGCCATTATAACAAGAATGGAGCAAGATGAGAAGCAAAATGCAAGAAAGAAAGAGAAAAAGAAGATAAACATATGATCAAAGAAGAGCTCAATCCAATAACCTTATCAAGTCAATCAAAGAAAGAAAGTAGAAATACGAATTCGCTTATACTTCTCTCTAAGGTATTGCAATCTGCGATAAGATAAGGTTTCGCCTATTATGAACACAAGGAATCGAACAATCACCATAATGTACAACATCCGTAGCTTTGATTCCGTATCCGTATCTCTAACGCATTTGAAGCTAAGGAGTCAAATTCAAATTCCTCGGAGAAGACGAAGACTAACCTTCTTCACTTCGCGCATCCAAGAAGGTACGGGAATGGTTGAGCTCACTCGGCGTCGTACTACTCGTCCCTTCGGCATCACTGAAAGAAGTGCTCGCCGCGACGACGGATTCCTTATCCTGAACAAGCTCGGACATGGCTCTGACACTCAGGGACGACGCGCCGCCGCCGCGAGAACGGAGAGGCAGCTTCTTAGAGGTTAATCTGAAGGAAACGAAGCCGCGAAGAAGAGACGGGGAAGCGAGGGGATTAAACGGAACCCTAGCGGAGGAAGTTACGGTTGCAGCAGCAACGGCAACGGTTGCGGCGGAGGAGGAAAATGTGAGGGGCATGAGAGTCATTAATGCGTGTTTGGTGATTGGACGAAGCAGAGAGAGCGTGTGAAGGAGATCGCTTCCTCGCTTCTTTTATTTATCCCAGGAGGAATCCTCTTCCTTCCCCCATTTCTTTTCCACGTTTTTATACTCTTTTTTTTCTTCTTTCTTTTTTTCTTTTTTGGTTTTCACCAAATTAAAAACTTTGTTTGTATCTTTCTACTCTATTACTCTTTCCCTTTTCGTTTAGTTGTCGTTAAAATCTTGTGTCAATAATTTTTCTGGGTTTTTGTTTTTTGTGTGGGTGTATGTGTGAATAATTACTCGAAGAAGTCACATATTTACGTGTACATGTTACACTTGAATTACTAAAATGTTGATATATATAGGGGTCAAGAAGACGAAACTAAAAACGTCATATCGTAAACTTTTCCCCCTTAGTTGCGTCCGTACTTGCCCTTTTTTGTTTGGAGAAGTCATATTTATGTGTGTACACATAACGATATCTAAACATAAATCATGTTACGTCAACAGCAAAAGATCACGTAACAATTCTAAATTAATTAACTGTGGAATTTTTTTGTAAAACAGGAAGAGACTTGTTTGACGAAGTCATGTTTGTGTGTAGACGTAACGATATTTAAAAAAAAAGGTAACAATTATAAAGTCTAAACTGTGGTTAGTTGACAAAATCAGAAATAGTTGTGTCAAAGTCAACTGTAAAATTACATGTACATTTTTTTTTTCATATCTTCATTTTCGCTCCTGATGTTTTCTACACACGAGAAGATAAGCTTCAATGATTAGATTCCCTTTTTGTTTTCTTATTAAAACTGTGGTGAATTTGTTGTGTGCACTGAACGGCACAGAACACACACCAACTTGAAGATTGTGATTATTGTCACGTGTCAGATTACTAGTGGTCCGGATAGAGGCGAACCAGTTCGAGTCCAGGCTCCCGTTAAGTGCACGAAACAGGGTTTATTGGAGATGCTAAAAAGTTTGATTCTTTGACAAAAAAGTTTTAAAATATCTCAAACTACAGTTTTGATTCCAAGTGACGTCTAAAAACTCCATGACATGAAAACATAAAAGCAACCTGTAAGATAGATAGGCGAGGAAAACCTATCCGACGAAGTTGATGATCACCAAGTGGAGGACCAAGTTGCAGAGGACAAAATCGGCAAAAGCTCGTTCCGGTGCCAAATCCTGCAGCATTTTGAAGGAAGAGGTTGATTATTCTGGATATTATAAGCTATAAAATACATTGCAGGAGTCTAATGATGATATAAAAGAGATCAATTTGATTCCCATGTTCGGATGCTATTTTCAACATCTATATACTGAGATATGTGACATTCAACATGTATATTTCTTCAATGGAATCGATGTACAAGACCTAAAACCAATGGATTATTCGCGAGAATCACAAACCCAACCTAGAATATTCAGAATGCCTAAACTCCTTTCCAAACACTTATCTCATAGCTAACAATTGACTTAAACTCTTTTTCTTAGCTATCACAAAACATAGCCACATTCCCATAAAATTGTCTTGCACTACACTAACGAGAAAAAAACTTTCTCACTATAATAACAGCATCACTACCGTTTATATGGAAATGTGTGAGTGTGGAACATGGGGAGGGAAATGTAAAACAGTGAGTTTTGATCGTCACAGAGAAATAAAACTGTAATCTAAATTTGTTCCGCATAACAAATACCTTGAATTCCTTGTTTTCTTTGTTCACCTGAATCCGGAGGCAAACTATAAAAAGAAGAATGTTCGTTTTATACATTAGTACATCACCAAGTTACATGTTTTTTCTTTTAGTGTTCTAAGATATGCTAAACTTACCAGCAAGAACAGCTGTCCCGATACAAGAGAGAACTCCAGATAGGAATGAGTTAAATGGAAATGATCCCACCAAAGCCATATAAACCACCTGTTCAGTATAAAAAAAACCAAGAGATATCTCTAGATATTAACACTCACTCGCTAGGTGCTTGATCTTTTGGTCAATTTCACTGCTAGTGAACAAATGAAAATGATTCAAACGCTACTCATGAGAAACAGAAAAGTCTAAATCACTTATCCACGAATTTTGTGCTAGTGAAGTAAATCGTAAACAAGACACAGAGAAAAACTAGAGTGGAAAAAACTTTTTATCTTGAATCCTCAGAGACACACATACAAAATTTACCATTTGATTCAAGTTGAAGTGAAACAAGAGGCTTACGCCTAACAGAATAAATATATTTTCACAACAATGCTATGAAACTACATTGCAATTTGAAGTTATAGGTTCACAAGGAGATTTTTAGATCTAAACCACTCACCTATTCTACAATATCTGATCAACGGTTTCGAGATTAGGTGAAAAGCACTTCAAAACGATTTAATTAACCATGGAACGTGAAGTAGTTATAACAGATCCATAAAAAAAAATAAAAAAAATCTAAAGTTTCGTACACAGCGACTCGCGAATCGCAGATCTAGAAGCTATGATTCCAACATATTTAGAGTACCTGAATCAGAGCAGTGAAGACAGCGAAAACGACGTACAAGTCGATGATCTGCAAAAAATGTTCCATAAATACGAAGAAGGACGTTCAGTTTTCAACAGGATTCGCAGAAAAATCATTGATCCACACAAATAAAAAACGAAGGAAATATCAACAATGACGAACCTTCAGATTAATCGGAGTAGCGGAATAAGCGGAATGAAGAGAACGGAATAGATCCTGAGCATCCTTACTCGTCGATTTCACCATTGTTCTCAAAGATCAAGCAAAAAAAACACAAATCCCTTTTTCTTCCTCTTCCCTTTACTACTGCTTTTCTTCTTCGTCTTCACGAGTCTTTGAAGACTTATCACTCTTTTACGAACTTCTCTCTACGACGCCGTTTCAACAGTGGGCCGTTCTAAGTCTTATCTGGGCCTTATTTAATATCCTCAACAAGCGTCTGTTTCATAAAATCGATTTAAACCAAATAAATATATTTTTATTTTATTTTTTATTTTTTCTCGCTTCAATTTCGCCGCGTCGGTAGTAACCACATTTTTCTCGCTTTTGCCGTCTTCTCCGGCGATTTTCAGACACTAGTTTCTGTCCTAAAAAAATTTCAGTTGTTAAATTTCAGATTTCTGCCGTTATTACTAGAACTAGAAAATCGAACAATGACTTCGTTTCTCAGATTTCCGGCCATTTCACCTCGCCCATCTGCTTTTTCCGGCGCTTCATTTCGTCCTCGTTCTTTATCTCCCCGGTCATCCTCTCTCTCTCCCTCTCTCTTTTGTTCATTGAATTTCATTGATTGTTTTGGACAACGTATCAAAAGCTCAGCATTGGGGGGTTTTGAAAGTTAAGATCTTTTGCAATATTCTGTAATCAAATTCACAAAACTAGCAAGCTAGAGTCACTGAATCCCTGAAGTCAAAAGATGAGAAATTGATCAAGTTTCCCTCAAGATAACTCTCAAGTCTGTGAACTGAAGCTTTTTGTATGTGTGTGTGTGTGTTTACAGATTGTTCAAGTCTTGTGTAAAGTGCAGTTATGCTGAAGCTACAATTGACATTGTGGCAGATGTCAAATCTGAAAGGGTACGAAAAGAGCAAGACATTACTTTGTGTGTTTATAAGATTTCATGTATTAATTAAGAAGGCATTTTTCTCTTTGGTTTAGGTTGTAGTTCTTGGAGGCAATGGTTTCGTTGGCTCAGCTATCTGCAAAGAAGCAATCTTCAACGGAATCGAGGTTGTAAGTGTCAGCAGGTAAATAAAGACTGTATGAACATAGTGCTTGCATCGGGATCTTCGCCACTCTCAATTGATTTTGACTTATCAACCTCGATTGATTCTTAAGGTCTGGTCGACCTAACTTCCAAGATTCATGGTTGGATCAGGTTACATGGGTTACTGGTAAGCACTTTTGTTCTGTTATATTATAGATTCACGTAAACATAATACAAGTTTGGTTTTTTTTAATATGTCTGTGTTTGTCTGTCACTTGGGGATTGTGTAGGTGATGTCTTCTATTTGAACTGGGATGAAGTACTCCTCGGTGCTACTGCTGTAGTTTCGACCATTGGTGGTTTTGGTAATGAAGAACAGATGAAAAGAATCAACGGTGAAGCTAACGTCATCGCTGTGAATGCTGCTAAGGATTTCGGTTAAGTATTTTCTGTAGCTAAGACTTTGAGTTATCACTTGCGTCTCCGTGGTTTTTTTTCATTTCGATATCTTTCATTGTGTGCAGGAGTTCCTAAGTTTGTCTTGATCACTGTTCACGATTACAATCTTCCACCATTTGCTCTATCCAGTGGTTACTTCACCGGAAAACGTAGCGCAGAGGCAGAACTTCTCTCCAAATATCCCAATTCTGGTATTTGATACATCCAAGCCACCTTCTTGATTTCGGTTTCAGTTTTGGTACTTTTGATTTTCAAAATATGATTATAAAACCAAATCTAGTATGAATTGATTCAGGTTTGTTTTTTAACCAATATATCCTTATGTTTCAGTTTTTTTTCTTCTCCATTTGTGGTTTCGATTGGATTCAGTTTCGGTATTTCAGATAAAACCAAACTGGTTTCATTACAGGTGTTTTGTCTTTTCAGAGTTTTCGGATCTGTAAGAAAACAGTAATCAAGGTGTCACTGAATCTAATATAGATCAGTTTGGCATACTTTTTATTTCTGGTTTATATGGATGAAACACTCTTATCAGAAACTTACCAGATGTTTGTCTTGATCTTCATTTTGATGTTGTTCATGTTGTAGGAGTTGTGCTGAGACCTGGTTTCATATACGGGAAACGGAAAGTGAACGGGTTTGAGGTCCCGCTTGATCTGGTGGGGGAGCCACTAGACAAGATCTACGATGCTGCAGAGAAGTTCATTAAACCATTGAGGTCTCTCCCTGCCTCTGATCTCCTCTTGGCACCACCGGTTAACGTCGACGACTTAGCACTTGCTGTGATCAACGCCGTCAAAGATGACGACTTCTTTGGCATTTTCACTATTGAACAGATCAAAGAAGCAGCTGCAAAAATGAGAGCCTTTAGATACTAAATAGCTTCTTCTGTTCCTCTCCTCCTTTGTATCATTTGTAACCGTATATAATTATTACTTATACGACGAGCAATGGGTGTTATTTTCGGGACCGGAGACTCTTGTGTTAAATGGATATATTTTTTAGTTAGGACAAAGTTTCAAATATTGTGAATTTGTGACCATAGTAACACGTTAGCAAAAACAATTTCAAATCTTGTTTATCCGACGTTCAACTCCTCACCTGGGGTTAATACGCCTTTAATAATACACTATAACAGTTCAAACCGAGCTCTCGATTACTCTACAATGGTGTGCGCTCATTATCTTTATCTGTCTTAACAATAACCTATAGAAAGTGATCAGGCTGAAAGAAAGAAGAAGAAGCGACTTTAAACCTTGATTGCTTTAATAACAAACTCTAGCTAAATCAAACAAAATTCAGTGTCATTGGTTCTATAATTTAAAAATCTATGCTAAAATCAAATATTTTTGGTTTTATTATTTAAAAATCATAAATTTTAGGTTGATTTGGGTGGATTTTGTTGTTAAAAAATACAAAGACTAAAATACAAAGTAAAACCTTCGGATTTGTAAATACTTACTAAAATTCATATATTAGATTTGGAAGTCGGTATATTTTGCTTAGATTTATAAATTCGATACAGATTTCTAAATCAATTAAAATACATAAACGAATCCCTGATATATGTAACTCGGGTTGACTAGATAAGTCAAGACCTCCCCATCTTATATAGACTTTTCACACAGAGTAATCCATAGGATATAGGACACTCAACCTTCAATTCTCCACCTTGTCCTTTACCGCATAGTTTTATAGTCTTTAACGGAGGCAACTTCTGTTTGTGAGCAAATCCACTTTTCTTATGCCTCTTCTCTTGCAAAACCCTGAGAAAGACTCTTTCAACTTCATATCCTCTGAGTCATTCAGCTTTTCGGACTTCTTGAATAAACCCATTCAACATTTTCAGAAGTTTACTTATTAGTAAAATTTCGATGAATATATCTATCGGATTATATGCCGCAATTTTCAGAATTTGAACCATTCTACTTATCAAGTATCTAGAAAAGAGTTATTTGACAATTAAATGCTTGGTTTTATGTGAAAAGATGCATTTTTTTCTAACTCACTCACACTACAAATCATAATAGATGTTTACAGCCTCATGCTTAAAACCAAGCTCTCATAAATCCTTTCAAACATACTATTTCTCTAGCCGCTTGACAACACGAAATACTCTATTTAGTAGTGTTGCCTCCTATTATAAGCACAAGTCTTGCAGTTGGTCTTTTTTATTCCAAATCCACCGTATAATCAGTATCACAATAGCCATAACTACAAAGTCTATTTTTCTTTTGTAATAGAGTTTCGTCTTGAGTGAACCATTTCTGTATCTAAGGGCAAATCCAATATAAAACTGCATTTTTTACTCTAAAATGAACAATTCCAAAACGCAGTTGGGTTTTACTCCAACTTTACTATACTTTTCAACTGAAAATGGAATAATGAACAAAAATAAAATAATCTCACTTTTTACTTAATATTTGGAGTAATCCTGTTTTTTACTATATTTTGTCTTACTAACATTCGTTAGTTATGCGATATTTCCCGGACGTCATGATCTATTGTGGACGTCCCGAAGATTATCACAAATCTTTTCGGATTTGATATGTAAATGTCGACCGGCATGGAAACCACCATGGAATTATTAGGCTGAAATAAAGTTTGAAATGACAATGGGGATGATACCACATATGCAGGAGAGGATAAGGGAAATGCATAATACNAGCAGATTTTTTTTCTGTTTCAACTAGAGTCAGATGTAATGTTAAAAGCATTTTGGAGTCTCAGCTATATACTGTTAGCCATCAATATCAGGTATATGAAGAAATGACTTATCAGACATAGTCTGATTACCTGTAAGACTTACATTAAGAGAGCAGGGTTAACCCACTCCATCATTGAAACAATAGCTTCCCATATTTGCGAAGAACGATTATATCCATCTATTCTGGATCTGTTATATGTAATGATCTGTATCTTGAATATTGTGTATCCAAACTATGTAATTTCTTGCTATCAGTAACATATTTTAGGCAAAAAAAAAAACAGAGTAAAATCAAAGCAAATTTACTGTAAAATACAGCTTTAAAATAAGAAATGAAGTAGAACTAGATATGGTGTAAATATGCACTTCAATGCTAATCAATGATTTTTAAAAAATTTGCTCCTTTTGTTTTCCATCCTTTTGAAAAATGCACATCTAAAGTGCTTTCTGGATAAAAATTTATTTCAAATCCTCGAAAGTGTTGATATGTTCCATTCATTTCTTTAGCTGGTTTCATTTATTTATAAATATGTTAATGTGATTATGTCAAAGTTTGATCTACCATTTTGGTTGGTTGGCAGATATCTTTAAGTTAGTGTATACATTTTGTTATCCATTCAGTGTAATATTTGTTATATTTTTTTTTTTGGTTTCCAAAGTTTTATTAATTTTTTTGGTTACTTCTTAAAGCTAAAATTTTACTATATAAATAGTTATCAACACAAACGAAAAAATATATATAACAATCATAATTAAATATACCGTTAGACTTATACAGATAAATTTTACCGCCAAAACAATTTTGCGCGCCAAATAAATTTTAAATTTTGTATTACCACAACTCTTTATAGAAAACAAACTTTAAATATATGAAAACAACTTTAAATTATTTTTCAAATTTCAATATTTAGTACTCCAGTGTCTTCTAAAATATCTATTTGCCAGACCACTCTAGACTTTATTCATTAATTTCACATTGGTGAGTACAATGTAGATCTCTATGCAATAAAATATTATTAACTTCTATCCATAGTTATCCTCCATTTCAATGGTCATACACCCATCGCTTCACAATCCCATCATGGTCCGTCTCCTCCAAACACTTTTTTAATTTTTCCAATAATTTTATATAGTTTTGTCCAACGTTACATCAAAATAATGATTCCCCCCGTGGCTTTTATATATTTCTACTCACGATAATATTATTCCATTTTTTTATTCGACCATATCTATCTCCGTGTATTGACCGCCTCATCAACACATCACCACCCAATGAGATTTCGACTTTCACTCTTTTTACGTGAACGACATGTCACTTTAACGTAACCCGAATGATTTGCTTTTCGTCCAAGCAAATTTTTGGTTAGGAGAAGAGGAAAACTCAGGAACCGCCGACTTAAGCTTTTTCTTCTTCCTCAGAATCGCCGAAGATTTTTATTATAAATGAGTCTTCTCCTTCGACACAGTTTCTTCTTCGTCATCGCCGGCTTAGGGTTTTCTTCTCTATAAGCATATACTATCTCCTAATCGTCTTATCTCCCTCCGTAGTTTCTGATTTAGCTTTTGCGGAAAACCCTTTGCCTCAGCGATCGATCTGAAAATTTTCATCAGGTTAATTTTGTTTTTCTTCTGTTATCAATTCGTCGCATGAGATTCCTGTTCCTTCTCTTAGTTTCTAACAATCGGGTTCTCGCCAATTGGTTATTCGAAGTTGTTTCTGGTAGATCGGCTTAGATTCGTATGATTTAGAGGCTTTTTGAGTTGTTCTGGTTGAATTGATTGATTATCTGTGTGAGTTTTATCCACGATCTGAGTTTTCAAGTCTTTAATTTAGTTTTTTTTTTCTTGAAAGAGAATCAATGAAACTATGATTGACTTGTTTTCGATGTATCGACTCTTTGAAACCACTTGTTGGAATTTAAAAAAAAATAAAAATCATGACTTTAAGGGGTGTTGATAGCTTAATTTTCGTTTGGTTTGTAACCACAGGAACTTGCCGACGGCTGTAGGAATCGACTCAAAGACGGTGGCGTTTCTTCTCTGACTGTGTTTTATTTCCATGACAAAGAAGATGAACACACATGTATCTATCTACCAAGCTTTAACTGTTACCGTTAGGTGAGTTTTAAGCTCATGGTTGGGTTTACTGCTCTATCTTCAGCTGGATAAGCGATTGAGTTTGCAGCTTTGATTGATTATGTGTTTACAAATGTTGTTGTTACCTTTCTTTCTTCTCCTGTGTGATGTCCATTTTTTTATTCCTTCTTTTGGTTCATTTTTGTGTAGGTTGATTTTTAAAGCTTCTTTCTTTTCTTCCGATCTCTTTGATATTCTCTGGTAGAAAGTGGGGGTTGCCTTTGTAATAACACAAAACACACGTACTTGTTTTGTTGGGCTTGATTATTATTTGAGGAAGAAAAAACTCATGAATGACTATGTTCATGATTTTGCTTACTGATGTAAACTGTAGCAAATGTTTTTTTGCGACGGGTGATATTGTATGATGGTAGCAGTCTCCTAATTTTATGCTGATTTCGGTCATGTTTACTGTTTTTATGTTTTGTAAACCTTTGAGTTCTTCTTGGACTATTTTCTTACTTATGACTTGTAATGTTGTTATCTAATTATCTTAAACATTTCCACTTCTTTTGTGCAGTGTCTTTTAATGCTGTCGGCAAGGCACTATCTTTAGGACTGATAGCGAGTTAGAGTTACAGTTGACTTTTTCTTTCAAGGTTATAGGTTTAGCATTGTTAATAGCTAGAAATGGAAGCCAAGATCGTCAAGGTGTTGGATAGTAGGTGTGAAGATGGTTTCGGTAAAAAGAGGAAGCGCGCAGCAAGCTATGCTGCATATGTTACTGGAGTATCGTGTGCAAAGCTGCAAGATGTGCCCCCACCGAATCCACAGAGCCAAGTTCCTGACAAAAGAAGGAAATTGGAAGGTGAAAACAAGCTTAGTGCTTACGAGAATCGATCTGGGAAGTCGCTGGTCAGATACTACTCTTATTTCAAGAAGACGGGAATTGCAAAGCGTGTTATGATCTACGAGAACGGTGAATGGAATGATTTGCCTGATCATGTCATCTGTGCCATCCGAAATGAGCTAGCTGAAAAGAGGGCAGCAATTGAGTTCGAGTGGTGTGGTCATCATTTTCTTTTGGATTTCTTGCACATGCATAGGCTAGATTTGGAAACAGGGGCTAAAACTCCCCTTGCATGGATTGACATTGGAGGCAAATGTTTTTTCCCTGAAATTTACGAGAGTGATGAAAGGAGCGATTGCTGCAACCATAACTGCATGGAAGATTCGAAACAATATGCCCCGCATGAGATCAAGTTGCGCCTTGAGATTGATGTTAATGGTGGGAATTCTCCTAGGTTGAATTTGGAGGAGTGCAGTGATGAATCTGGTGACAATATGGATGATGTTCCAGCAGAGGATAGCTGCAGCCGCAAGATAGAAGCTGCTGTTTCGAAATGGGATGAGACGGATGCCATAGCAGTCTCTGGTATCAAGTCTGCTGGAGCCGGAGGACTTGACAAAGATGCAGTAAAAAAAATGTTTGCTATTGGTACAGCATCGCTAGGGCATGTAGCGGTGTTGGATGTGGGCCGTTTTTCCAGTGAGGTTGCTGAAGCTCGCCTAGCGCTTTTCCAGAAGCAGGTTGAGATCACCAAGAAATATCGAGGGGATGCAAACGTTAGATACGCATGGCTTCCTGCAAAGAGGGAAGATTTATCTGCGGTTATGATGCAGGGACTCGGGGTTGGTGGAGCCTTTATTAGAAAGTCCATATACGGTGTTGGGATACATTTAACTGCTGCAGACTGCCCTTATTTCAGGTTTCACTGATTCTGCCTCATATTAATTTCTTCTTTTCTATATTTCATTTCATATACTTTAAGCTACTCTCTCCATTAGACAGACACTTTACTAAAACTTGTTTACAGTGCTAGGTACTGTGATATTGACGAAAACGGAGTACGGTACATGGTTTTGTGCCGTGTAATAATGGGTAACATGGAGCTTCTTCGTGGTGATAAAGCGCAGTTCTTCTCTGGTGGAGAAGAATATGACAATGGAGTTGATGATGTCGAGAATCCGAAGAACTACATTGTGTGGAACATCAATATGAACACCCATGTATTCCCGGAATTTGTTGTTAGGTTCAAGCTGTCTGTTCCCCCCAATGCTGAAGGTGATTAATTTGTTACCTTATCATTCCTCAGTTTTTCACAAATTAAAATCATAACTGATGACGCATTGAAAGGGAGACAGCTTAGAGATCTGGCTGAAGCTCAGGTCTCAACTGATAAATTTAGAAAGAAAACAAAAAAGGAATCCATTGTGTGATAAAACCTAACGACCTCCGGTGTAATGACAAGTGTCTGATATTCATCATCCGGGGGTCGGATGGAGATACTCACGGCTTAATGGGTATTTCGATCCATCAAATTCTTTTTGATGCAGTATAAGAAGTCGATGACATACACTGGTTTCTGCAGGTAATTTGGTTGCTAGGAATGATAACTCAGGTGTGACTTTGGAAGGACCCAAGGATCTTCCTCCACAGTTGGGCTCAAACGTGAGTTTTGTTCTTTTTCCCCCTTTCACTGATCTCTTAATAAAAGGGACTGAACAGTTGTTTGTTTGAAAATAGGGACCTGAAAGAGGTTCAGGGAGCGCAAACAGTGTGGGTTCGAGCACTACAAAACCCAAATCTCCATGGATGCCTTTTCCTACTCTGTTCGCAGCAATATCACATAAGATAGCAGAGAAGGACATGTCTTTCATCAATGCTGACTACCAACAACTGAGGGTAACAAACTGATTTGAGAGAGTTTGCTTTAATACACATTCCGAGAATTGCATGAGAGCTGAGATTTGTAAGAAAAAATCTGTTTGGCAGGAGAAAAAGATGACGCGAGCGGAGTTTGTGAGGAAACTTCGGGGGATTGTAGGAGATGATCTGCTTAGGTCCACCATAACAGCTCTTCAAAACCAGGCAAGTTTAGTAGTAGAAACTTATTTCGTTATAGAAAATGAATGCAGAAAGTTAACAAGACGAGTTTGTTTTGACTTGCAGCCAAAGTTGAAGGAGGAGATTCCTGGGAGCATGAGAGACCATGAAGGTGCAGGTGGGTTGTAAAGTAAAGTGGGATTATGATGATGATGATGACGAATATCAAAAGGAAGCTGCTTTTTATCTACCCCACCTTTGTGGTTCTCCTTTTGACTTATATACTATAAAATCTTTTTCTAGTTTTTTTAGTAGACTTTTGGGTTTTTGTTTTGGGGTCTGGCTCGTGGGGTTAAGAGTTGAATGTGCCGACTATTCTGTCGTGAAAAAAAAATCGTACTTATTTATAATTATTAACTTAAAAAGACTATTTGATGATTTTATGTAGTTGGGTCTTCCTTTTATTAGTTGCATAAACATTGTTTTGGAATTCGTTGAATCTTGACGAAAACTTGGTCGTCAAGTCTTATCGTGCAATTTCTCTTCACTGTTTACTCAGATAGTGAGATTGTCCCAATTCTCTGCAAGCTCATGACTCGAGCAAAGCCTTTGATATAGGCTTGGTTGTAAGTATTTTATTTTATATGAAGGTATGCACAAATTTAACTTAAAGCAGCAACCATTTGCTCATCTGCCAAAGATGATGAACATCACGACACAAAGCAGTCATTAAATAAGATGTGTGTAGAGAAATCGTCTCACTTTTTAGTCTTGTGGAAGACATTGGTAACGTTTGTATTTATCTCCCATCCCTCACGACTTTCTCGCATTTGAACTGATAAAGAACAAGTCACATAATCACACCAAGTGTTTGGTCATTTCGAGTTCACCGACAAGGCTATATCTTATGGTAGTGTCCCTCAACTGCATCTTACTATCCAAAATTTTGCATTGAAAAAGGTTGGTTAATTAGAGAGAAATTATATTAGCAATAAGAAGAAAATAAAACTAAAGAAGCAGCTAAACGTTTTTTCATATAGTAATAATCTTCTGTCTCAAATTAGATCATCCTCTAACGACGCCATTATAAAACTGTTGCTTTAAACCTCTTCTCTGATTTTGCATACCAGTTTCCACTTAACTAAACCAAAACTACTTAACAAACTACTCGCTCTCAGAGTTTGCTCTTGGTCGAATATTTGGTTGTCGGCCTTGATGAGGTGAGAACTCGACTGCAAAAGAGTGTTGTCCCTTTTGATAGGGGATCGTTTTTAGATTTTATTTTGCTACTGTTTAGGACGAGTAGCTCCACTTTGTATTGCAATTTGAGTACATCTACTACTTCGAGGGATGAGCTTGATGTAGTGCATCGTCTATGGACGTTGGCGTTCAAACCAAAATTCCTATTTTAAACTGGGAGGAGAACCACACTCAGTTCCTTAGAGCACCTAAGGCTACTCCTTTGTTGAGGTCAGCGATCATCTTTGGGTTGTCGATGTTGAGTATCTGGCAGTTTGCGAGTTGGACGTAAATGCAGGTTTTGGGCCAATGAGATCTGACTGGTTCAAAACCCGCTAATAATGTTGATAGAGGCAATATTTGATGGTTATTGTGATTGGTTCCACCTACATTTAAATGCAATACTTAGATATAAAAGCCCAATCCAAAAAGGAACAAATATTCAAATGCAATATCCAAATATAACATCTGAATCCAACATCCAAATATAATATTTAGATATAAAAATCGGAACTAGCATTTAGATGCATGTCAAGATATAAAAACGAAACAAAGCTCTGGGCTCAGCTGACGATGCAACCATGTTGGACTTATTTTGGGTCCTAAGTTTGATATGGGCCAAGCCTGGTTCTAAGCATGGGCTTGTAAATTTTCCAATGGATCCTCACATTATATTAGCCATTTCAAAGGCCTTAAGAATTGATCTGATATATTATCAAATACCAAATGTGAATATAACAAAAAAAAAAGTATCATAATTAAGTTAACAATTTTTTAAAAAGTTTGGCCATAACATAGAATTGACTATTCTTGTGTATGTTTTAGGAAAATTTGCTTTTGTGAAGATTGGTAAAAGAAAACAAGGAGGAAAGGGGGAAAGTGATACAGTGACAGGACTGTGAAAGAGGCATCAATTAGATTACAAAGCGATTGGGGAAGTTTTGTCGTTGATTGGTCCCCTACTACTACTAACTCGTGACAGTCATTCGTTTTTTTGACCATATCCCTTCAGGTCCCACTCCTTCCTCTTGACACGTCACTTCTTCTCGCCACCGTCTGACATTTCCCAACACCTTCTTTTCTTTTTAGTCCTTTTGACTTTTGTGTATATTTATCTTTTGGTACATTAGTTTCGTTTAATTATTAATTCCTACCCCCAAAATTATGGACTACATAATTGTGTTTTATATCATGACCTCTAGTTAATAACAGTATTCGAATACGCGCTAGCCACCTAACGAAAAAATTGGAGAGTGATCGGAAATTAGGCGGAGCGAAATTTGAAGGACATTTTTCTATAACACCTATAAATATTTATTTGCTTCTAACTTCTATCAAATTTTGTATGTAAAATTCATTAAACATCAAAAACAACATTTATTATGCATAGATTTCTGATATGTATTATTTAAGCTAATGATTTATTACAATTCAATTCAATCAAAATGACAGATGGACTATAAAATTATGACTCAACTCGGGTTCGATGCACGCTAGCAACGATTTTAATCCTTTTTTGTGTTTTTTAACTTTAAAGGTAAAATGGTAATTGTAAAGTCATTTTCTTATCTTCGAAGATGAACACTAAAATACAGATGCGGCCGAGTGATATACTCGTAGTTCTCTATTTTATTTTTTTTGTTTCTTTTGTTGTTTGTCTTAGAATTATCAGTTTTAAAACGATTTTTTATCAAATTAAGCGTCTATTTGAGCAATTAAATGGTGTTTGGAACAAAAAACCATTTTTCAATTTTTTTAGCGACTGGTACCGAATCGCCGTATTGACTGCCGATTCATGTTTACTAGGCCGCCTAAACGATTACACGGCCGACTTTTTGAATACTAGTTCTTTAGTATGGTACTGTGATACATATCGAATTTGATATTTTAAAAAAAAAAAAATTTTAAAAAGATTATTTAAACATGATTTTATTGATTGATAAATTCTACTAACTGATAAATGATTTGAAAACTTCTTTTGTATCAATCTTGTATAAGTATTTATATTTGTCTTCTTAGATTAAATAATATAAATATATAAGTATAGTTGAATTATATAGGACATTATTTTGCGTAGAATTTAATTTCCTATTCTTACTTAAATATTTTCCTTATTTATGTGAATAATAGCTTATTAAAAATATTGAGGGAAAATATATTGTTTAGGGTAATTTTGTAGTTAGTTTTAAGTATGTATAAATGTTTGCTCTTTCTGTAATATATATGATTCTTTTTTATTAGGTAACTATATGTATATATTTTGTTGATACGTAAATGTAAAAAACATATTTTAGAAACATGTATATCTTTTTATTTTTACTAATTTGAGATTGTATAGGAATTAGTTTAAATAAAAAATTGAAATTTTTTAAAAATTTACATGTCCTTTTTTTTCCAAGTCATGTTACATTTCCAGTTTAGTAATAATTTAGAAATTAGACATAAGCAATTTACTTTGTTGTTACTTTGTTTGTTTTTCCTCACATTATACTATCTCTCGTTCTACTATAGACTCTTTTCACTTTAGTTTCATTTAGTTATCCTTAGTTCGAATCTTATGTAGTTATGTTAATCGGCACATCCGATTTGTGAAATTTCTTAATGCTAACAACTATGTGGTTGATTAACATAATAATAGTCATATGATATTATTGACGAGTTAGTAGGAATAATAATTTACTGGAAAATAGAAGCCTATAGAGCAATAACCATAATTAATTGATAAACAATGAAATATTTTAAATTAAAATTTTTTTTTTGTTGGAAGGGTAAATCGAGCTTGAAATAAAAATGAAATTAATTATGATCCCATGATCGAAGTCAGTCGTAACATTGCATAACCTATTTCTCTTTAAATTTGCTAAAATCTCAGTCTACATGTACTACTACATATACTGTTTATATAATTCTGTAGTCTGAAATCTGTTGACTAAAGTAGTGGATCAAATACAGTATACTTGCTTTTCCCCATTTTAATTTATCCTTTAGCAGTTATAAAATCAGTGATACATATATATACACAACAAGAATATGTGTTTGTACGTATCTCTTTTGTCAGTTTTATTAATTACAGAACGATAGAAAGAAGGAGGCGTTGGTTCCCGCGAGAATTTCGCCTTATTATCCGTTGTCCTGTAAGAGAACAATTATTTTTGTTATTATTCGTCCTTTTTTTCCTCTTTTTTTGGTTGATCTGAATTCTACGAAAGTTTTATATATAAATCATCACATTAATTAAACAGTGTCTCTATGTCAAATATTAGAATAATGATTTGACATTATTAAATTACGTATGACAATTTTTTCTAGTATTATTTGCAGATATTATGTAAATGTACCCATACATTCATGCATCCTCTTTCACATTGACGTTTGAATTAACGTTGATGGGACCCAAACCACAGCTTCTACCCATGCAAAAGCTCCTCGAGCTACTCACTCAATGCTGCAAATACCACAGCTTCTTCCACTTTTTGTTTTACATTTCTTTGTTAAAAGTTTTTATTTTACATTTAAGTTTCATAGCTACAACCTTCCTCTACCCATGTAGATTAATTCATGGGTTTAGAAAATAAATAAATTGTGAATTTAGGACAAGTCTTAGTATTCTCTCCGTATTTAAAAGATTGATATTTTAGTTTTTACATACATATTAAAAAAAAAAATAGTTATTTTTATCTATTATTTTAATTTTGATATTTAATTAGTTTAATGCCTTATTTGTTTTCCAATAAAGTTCTACCACTCAAAATTTTACATTTTATTTTTTGTTTTACTTTAAAATATAATGTATTAATTATTGTCTAAAACATTAATCTTGGAGTATTTTTTATGGCCTAAAAGGAAGCCTTTTTTTCTTTCTATAAATGCAGTCTCATTATCTTTGTTTTATGAATGTTCAATGTTTATTTTTCCTGTAACTGAAGTATATATCTAAATTGCTAAATGAGCATATTTTATAATTCAAATATATATGATAGAATTTTGTTTAGACAAGTATATGCTAAGATTCTAATTTTTATTAATTAATTTCTTCAGAATTTTATCGAGTACTAGTTTCTATTTATGGTTGTTTAATTTAACTTCAACATTTCGATTGCGTTGATCTCATTCGTACAAGAAACAACACACTATGTGAACCTCTACAACCATTAAAAAGCCTATGCTTTTAAGAAAATTCTACATTTCTTGAAAAGCTCTGTTTTTCACACGCGCATTCACACAAAAAAAACTTTTTTTTATCATTGTAAGGTTATATAACTTTTTGCAATTACAGGTTAACATTTTAAAAACAAGACAAAATAAAAAAGGGAGCAGAAAGAGATTTCTCTTGAAGGTGAAAACAAGGAGCGTCAACTTTACTGGTCACTTTCTTGTTGGTCAGTATACATCTTTGCAACATTTGGCAACATCAGATCTGACGGCTGGCAGAGAAGCAGAGACCCAACAAATAAAACGTTAAGATTTCGACACGTTGACGAGAGAGTGTGTACGTTGGTCCAAAGTTGAAATGATAATGTAATGATGGATTAATAATATATACTTTTGACATTCTGTGGACTTCGTGCTCTTCGCTTCGTACGACAGTAAATAATACTACCATCGAGCAGTGTTTCAGTCTTTGCCTCAAACGCAGAGAGAGAGAGTGACAGAAGCGAGTAAAAATATTTAAAAAGCACATATGAAAAATATATATTTGTTTAATGGATTAACATAAATAGCTCATGTTATAACTACTGAAAATTTATACTTACATTACAGAAATTCTGTTACTTATACTGTTATACAGTTATACCTAATACAATTTAAAAAAAAATATATGAAACGTAATATAAGAGGAGTATATGTTTAAACGTAATGATAATCTAAGAGGAAATTCGATTAAATTTGGGGTAGCCCAAGGAGGAAGGACAGATGATAGGCTTTAAGCTAAGAGAGTAAGACCAATTGTTCTCTTTTCCCCATAATTCTCATTCTGATTCCTGTCGATCTACTTATAACTTGTGCCATCTCTCCTTATGTCATTAAATTTCACTCTCTCTTTCTCTCTCTCTACACATATATGTTTATATCATTTTGTCATTATAACACCTACAACTTGTTACCAACAAGAAAAAAACACCTACAACTTTGAACTTGTTAAAACCAAAACCAACTTTGAACTTGTTAAAACCAAAACCAACTTTGAACTTGTAGTATATACATGTAAAAAACTAATCAAACTTGCTTTGGCAATTAATTACACCTCTTTAGTGAAATTTTAGACTCATTTTATAATTTGTTGATCCAAATACATAATACTGATTTTATTTTTTAGATCTTTTGGATTTACATTTCATGCAGCGGTTAAAATTCATGAAAATATTGTTTAGTTAATTCAGTGTGAATATAAATTTGTTTATAAATTACGATTGTATTTGATAACATTTAATAGTTTAGAAAAGTGGGTGGGTATATGTTGCAATTATTGGTGAATGATTACTACCTTTTGCATGCCTTTCATATTCTGTTTTGCATTCGAAGCTTGAATTTTTTATATAAAAACAAATTCGGATGTTTCACACTGCACGTGACATGATAGTGACACAAGGCCGTGTTTCAATTGTCAAATGCGAGTACCCATACAATGAAGAGCACCATATTTAGATTTCTCTTCAAGAATTTGGATTGTTATGATATTAATTTTAATTTCGGTTTCTCGAGGAGTTCGGCAAAATGTTTCGATATCGGCTCTATAGTAAAGGGTAACTGAATATTCACGGCCACAGTGAAATTGGATAATCATTTGGCTAATGAATACTAATTCTTAACTAGTTTATTTCGTACATATTACTTGACATAATCATAGCTACAAAAAGTTATATAAACACTAGTTACTCGGGTTTTGGTCATATTAGGAGCCGTTCAATACAGGAGAAATCATAAGATTTGGGGAATGTATAGACATCGAGTTCGGAATAAAATGTAGGTATGAAAATTATGAGATTAGAAGTTAAATAATAGTATTTATTAGATTTAATTATATCTATGAATATATGATTTGTATTGTTGATATCGTGAAGACGATAAAAAATATATGAGTAGGCTCCTATATCTTAGGGATTGCCATACTATGATAGAAGAATATTATACAGAGTATACTGTGAGTGTATTTTAAGTGTCTATACACCCTCTCAAGAAAGACAGAGTGACGAGAGACCAATCTTGATGCACATAGGACAAAACTTTACCCGAGATAGATGTTTTGTCAAAGCGTATGCTAGTTGATTAGCCAAAGGGACAGGAGCCACATGCAACGCACCGGGTTGGACTAGACCACAAATGAAATGAAAGTCCACGGAAACATGTTTCATTTTGGAGTGTAAGACAGGATTAGCACGTAGATACGTAGCACATATATTGTCACAATATATGACTGGAGTGGGAGAGGAAGAGAACACGAGTTCATGAAGTAAAGTCATCACCCATAGCACTTCCAAAGCAGTATCTGAAATACACTTGTACTCATCTTTTCAGTAGAGGAGCGAGCTACCGATTTTAGTTTCTTTGAGGAACCCACATATACAAGGTATGCACCCATTGACATATAATTATCCTTGTCTCCAGCTCAATCAGCATCAGAGAAAGCATAAATCTGGTGAGGAGTCGAAGCAGAACGAAAGAGACATGTCGTATTTATGCCACTTAGATAACATAACACTCGTTTAGCTGCACCATAGTGATTCCTACAAGGTTGATGCATGTACTGAGAAAGTTTGTTGACGACAAACACAACATCATGGCGTGTGAATTGCAGGTATTGTAAGCTTCCAAGGCTGAACGATACTCGGAGCGACGACAAGGGGATCACGTGAGAAAAGCGTCAGAGGAGGATGATCCGCCATCGGAGTTGCCACATATTTAGTCGATGTATGTTCGTACGATGGAGAAGGTCGTCGATGTACATCGTCTGTGTAAGTTTAATGCCAGCAGCAGTGCGTGTGACCTCAATTTCGAGAAAATAGCTGTGTTCACCCATGTCTTTGAAAGAGAACCGAGCTGCAAGCAAATCGATGAAGTCCTGAATGTGAATAGAGGAGTTCCCGGTGACAATAATGTCATGAACGTAAATTAGAACACAGAGAAAAATGTCATATTTGTTGATCAATAAAAGTGAAGTATCTGAAACTGAATTGTAGAAACCCAATTCAAGCCGAAACTACTTGAGAGCTTGATTGAGGCCATAAATCGCTTTGTTGAGTTTGCACACCCAATCAGGTCTATCTTGATCAACAAATCTAGGCGGCTGAGCCATATACACATCCTCGGAGAGATCTCCTTGCAGGAATGCATTATTAACATCAAGTTGTTTTAAATCCCAACCCCTTGCAGCTGCTTGATCCAGAACAAGGTGAATCGTTGGTTGTTTGACAACTGGACTGAATGTCTCAAACTAAAGTAGTCAATACCTGGTCGTTGATTAAAACATTTAGCAACAAGTCTGGATTTGAAGCAATCAATGAAGCCATCCGCTTTTCTCTTAATGTCATATACCCACTTGCATCCTACATTTTATACGAAGGATCAGGAGGAACAAGATTCCAAGTGAATATATGTATCTAAGAATTCATTTCTCTACCCATCGAGTCACGCCATCAAGGATCCTTCAATGCTTGGATGTGTGTATGTTGTTCAATATCATTAGCACTGAGAGCATAGCGATGATTTGGCTTAGTGATCTGATTCTTAGACCGTGTAACAATCTGATGAGAATTCACCGGACCGGGAACAATCGAAGAAATAGAAGGAAAAGTTGTAAGTGCAAAAGCAGAGCTGTTACCCGACAATGGCAGAACCGGAAAAACAGTTGAGGAAGATGCACGTGCAAAAGCAGAACTGTTATCCAGCAATGGCAGAACCGGAGAATGCAAATCTGGTTCTGGTGACAACATCAACAATGGAGGAGTTATAGCCAAATTAGGTGCAGAATGCGAAGCACAAGGTTAAACATTAGGAACCGATTATACTGGCTGAGGAATTGGAGTAATGAGTGGAGATGGATCAAGATCATACTCAGAAGGCAAGGAAATGAGACAGGTACTTTTTGGAAGGGAAAAGCAGATTCAAAAAATTCTACATGACGCAATGCATATAGACGAGAGGAAGTTTTGTCGTAGCAGAGGAAAGCACTTTGAGTGATTGAGTAACCGACAAAGACACAAGAAGTGGAGCGAGAATCAATTTTGTGAGCTGAGTAAGGTCACTACCAAGGATAACCTGTGTTTGGGATGCTAGTCGGGCGACGGGTCTGAATCTAGCGAGTTACCGAAAAATTGGAGATTAATCGGAGATGAATTTTTTATATTTCCATCTTTGAATATGTATATAATATATATATTAAACTTGTGATATTTATAATAACTTGTCACATGGTGTAATGGTTAGTATATCTCCCTGGGTGATGAAAGATGCGAGTTGGAGGCTCAATAAGTGCATTTTGGTTATTTTCTTAAGTTTTTTGGATTAATGACAATGGAAAGACTATTACACATTCGTCTTCAACCTGATGCTTTGCGATTTTTTGACCTAATTGAGTGCCACTTTTTTCTTCTTCATGATTTCATTGCTTTCAATAGGTTCTTTTCGTAGATTTTGTGTTAATACAACATATCTATGAATACACAACAGATCTATTATGGTAAGATAAATTATTACATATCATCATATAGATTGTCTAACATTAATACACAAAATATTATCTTTTATGTAACTTTAACTTCTAAGTTTGTGCTTTCAGTACCATCCTACTAGATTTCTAAAGAGAAATGTCACAATCAATGTGAGAGAGACAGATCTCGCGCCTCTATATCCAGATTTAGCAATACAAATTTTAGAGTTGGTGTTGATCCAGTTTTTATTATCCCTCAAGATTGACTGACTCAAACGAATCCGACCCCAAAATAAGGATAATGTCTTATGGAAGAAAATGTTCTACTATATGATATGAATTCCACTGTTTAGTCTCAAAATCAGTATAAGAATTAACAGATAGAAGAAGATCTCTCACGGAATTTATGTCCCTCGAAGGCTGCACCATAAAATTAGATACCCATGGTTCACTCTAGAATGTTGTACCAAAAATTGATCCACATGTCTTTCAGATACTCAAGATCAATAAGGGTTTAGCCACCATAAAGAAGATTGGAGACTTGAATCTCTAATATGCTAGAGTATTTAAAGTATCTTCCAGCGAATCAGGTAATTTGAGGAGACTTCATAATTTTTTTGTGAGAAGAGCAATGCTGAACCTCCTTATTGTGTTGCTGATCCGCTTTGTAGAAAAAAAGCTGACATCAGCCAAAACAAGGTTAGATATTCTGAGGGGGGGGGGTTTGCTCGGAAAATCTTTATTACTTGGATCCTACCAGTCTTTTGTCTTGTGGATTTGTGCTATAAGTGATTCCATACATACGATAAAAATAAGAGAGATAAGAAGTCGCCTTACTAGATACCTTAAGATGGTTTAATGTGGCCTTTTGGCACTGCATTAATTGAGGAGGACACCGTAGAAGACAAAAATTATATAGTGCTTAATCCATCTTATCTATGTTGGATGGAAACTCAGTTTTTACCATCAACTCACATGGTCATGAATTTTTTCTTACAAGAAAAGTTTGACTCGAAGGCATGAAGTTTTTCCTATATAATGAAATGTTATCAATTTCCGTCAACCTGCAATAAATACTAATTGATTCTTGGAGATTAATTATGGAAGAAACCCTTTATACATAAAAGCCTTAGGTAGTGAATGGAGAGTGGATAATAGAGTGGTCCAAGAGTGGGAGGACC